>OVBJ01000340.1:0-63116 GCA_900406535.1 Noccaea bulbosa
CGTTCTAATCATATAGTGTAACTGAAAGACCATATTAAATCGAGTAAAGTTAAAAAAAAAAATATATTTAGATGACTACTAAATGAGGTTTTCTACTTATATGGTTGCACATAATGTAGATTTATTTTATAATAGATTTTGTAACCNTAACAACATATCCAATGTAGAATTTTAACAGTTCTAGTATTTTTTTGTATTTAAAAATTCAAATCATCACATATATATAAAAAAATACTACTTTTTTTATATTGATGATACAAATTATTTTTTAAATAAAGTTAAACAGAGATGATAGGAGAAATTAAATAATTTTTAAAATAATTAATATGGTAGAACTGAATTGAATATATTCCTTATTTATTAATTTTCGTGATTACCAATTAAGGAAATAGAATAATTTTGTTTTAATTAATATTTAGTTTAATAAGACATATTTGATTTTCTAATCATAATATATGAGTGGCATTATTTGTAATTATTCTATAAATTAAACCTTATTTTGTAAATAACATGATAAAGTTTCTAGTGATGACACATCATCATGTCTTCTCTTTTAATATATTAAGGATTTTCAAAACTATTTTTTTTCAAAACTATTTTTTTTTCCAAATTTTAATATATATATATATATATATATGGGTTCATTAATCTTTGATTAGGGTTTAAATTTTGGAATTTAAAGTTTAAATTTAAGAATTCAAGTTAGATTTTTGGGTTTAGGGTTTAGAGTTGTTTTACTCAATAAAAAAATATAGTTTTGAAAATAGACATTCTAAAAATGTAGTTTTAAAAATAGACATCCAAAAATATGTATTTTTGAAATTTCTCCTAGAATTAATTAGAGTAATGAAAAATCCAAATCACTTTTGTTTTGTTTGACCGCAAAAAAAATAAAAATCTAAAACACTCAGCTACATCACCAAATTGGTAGTTTGTATTGCAATAGTCGTGTAAATTTCTGTCCATTTACTTCTTTTTATTTGGATAAAAGATTCAGTCCATTTCATTGTCATCACCTTAGTCTTTCTATAAGTAATATTTTTTTTTTCCACTTGATTTATTATACTATTATAAATTATTAAAAATATGATAATGAAAATTCTATACCGAACAATTACATTTTTTAAGGTATTACGACCGATAGTCTTGAGCCTTCTACAGACATATTTTCAATAATCTGCATAATTGACAATAAATCACATTCTTTAAGATTTAAACCACATATCTTTTGGTGTAGAAACATTAATGAATCATTAACCAAACCATTAAACGAAGAGCTTTCACTTCTATAACTATTACTATAGTTAGATATTTTCAAAAAAAAAAAATTTATTTGCAGTAGGAAATTTCCAAATATTTTAGGGACCCATTATTTTATAGTTTAATGATTGACATGTTAAAATAGAATGCATCACTTTGAAAAAAAATAAAAAATATAAGAGAAAATTAGAAATAAAGACATTTTGACTATATTTTTAGTGATCTATACCTTTTTAAAAAAATCTTGGGAGACTAATCTTTTTTATTAATGTTATTACTATTATACTCATGATAATTAAAATTCAAAAATATATCTATCTATTAATATAAGTAAACATCAAAATATAGAAATTAGAGTTTAATATAAAATATAGATCAATGGTATCGGCTGCCAAAAAGAATGGCGTAATTATTTTTCCTAAGTTTCATTTGATTTTTCTAAATTGTTTCAGACGATTAGCTCTTAAGACTGCTCTAACACATAGGACTCTGAACCTCTCTCATCTTGAGACATCTGAAATTTACCTCTTATTTGTTATTTTAACACAGCGAAAGTTTATTTCTATCATTCATTTATATGGATATATATCGAATCAAAATCCTACAAAGCAAAATCCTAATAAGACCTTGAGCATTTTCTTAGCCTTATTGAGCTCAAGCGGATCGGGCTGCGCATAATCGAAAACTCTCTCTAATTAATACAAAACTTTTATGTTAGAACAGCAATAAGCTCAATGGATACACCTCAGATAAACAGAAAAAAAATAACTCACTTCCTTCACAAGTGAACCTGTGTTAAACGAGTTATAAGAGAATCACAAGAACAAAAAATAGTACCAAATATTCAAAACCATTAAATAAAATCGATGATGAGCTGTATATTAAAATGCCAAAATCTTTTAGGATTTCGCTTTTTTTTTTTTTTTTTTTTTTTTTTTTTTTTTANAGAATTTAGAAATGAGAAATGAGATAGAAGGTGTATTCTAAACTTTTTAGAACATGTACAAATTTTAGAAGTAGCATTCTTTAAATCATAGAAGACGCATTCTAAAAGTTTTAGAATATGTACAAACGTTAGAACCCGGATTCTAAATATTTTAGAACATAAAATATGTATTCTAAAAGTTTTAGAATATGTACAAACTTTAGATAACACATTCTAAAAGTTATAGAATATGTACAAATGGTAGAACATGGATTCTAAAAAATTTAGAACGTAGAATACATATTCTAGAAGTTTTAGAATATGTACAAACTTTAGAAAACACATTCTAAAAGTTTTAGAATATATACAAATTGTAGAACACGGATTCTAAAAAATTTAGATCTTAGGATGCGAATTCTAAATAATTTAGAACAAAAATTAAATATATTTTTTTCAAAAAAAAGTTAACCACTTAAGATCATAAAAAATGTCAGTATTCTGTTTTTAATTTTTTATATTTTTATTTATATCTTCCTGAATTTTTAAATAATTATTTAATTATTATAAAGGATTATATAAAGTTAGTTTTGTCAAAAAATGGATAAAATATTAAAAGATATAGATTGTATAGTCAAAACGTACTTTATTTCCAATTTTTCTAAAATAATATGTATGGCATCGAGATTTATAAAATTATTAATGATTCACTGATGTATATTTTATTATTCTCGACTTATTTTCTTCGTTTCTTGTTATACATTGTCTACTGACTTCTTGTTTGTTAAAATATCAACTTGTTTTTCACGCTGCTCGAATTAATTTTAATGTACTCGACCCTACTATATATTGTTAAACAGTTCACTTCTGTTTTCGTTAGCTGATTTTTTATAAAGTTGATTTATTTTAAATTATAACTGTTGAAGAAAGTGTGTGTTTGATGTCATAGTGAGGTATTTTTATGATGCCTAGTGACCTACGAGATGAAACATTTGTTATTAAAATATTACAAAACATGAATCTACGATATCCTTAGAATAATATAATGTAAAGAAGTAAAGAACATATCTATATGTGGAAGCATTTTATTTGAATTTAGTTGAGACTATAATAACTCAGTTAAACAGTTCACTTCCGTTTTCGTTAGCTGATTTTTTATAAAGTTGATTTATTATAATTGTTGAAGAAAGTGTGTGTTTGACGTCATAGTGAGGTATTTTTATGATGCCTAGTGTGACCTACGAGATGAAACATTTGTGATTAAAATATCACAAAACATGAATCTACGATATCCTTAGAATAATATAATGTAAAAAACGTATCTAAAAAAAAAAAGAAAAAAGAAAAAAAAGGAACGTATCTATATGTGGAAGCATTTTATTTGAATTTAGTTGAGACTATAATAACTCAGTAACCATCTTTTCAATTTTAGAGTAACAAATTCAAATAGATGCTAATGAACAGATCTATCTTTGTCAATAAAGATGATTCTCGAATGAGAAAGAAGAAACAGATGAACAATCTGCATTTATAGTTTGTATGCTTGGTTTTTGTTATGTTCCACTTTCCCGCAGCACATGACTACTAGTTGTTCTCCATTCTTCATTCACCATTTCATTTTCAATCTCTCTTGATCTTATATATCTCTATTACACCAATCACAAATGTGTTGATTTTCAATCCGAATGGTTGTGTTGTTCTGGTTAAGAAAATTTAAAGTGCGGTGCAGTTTAGTTTTTGTATGTGCAGATAAAATTTAATTACAGAACAAGTGTGATAATTAATACATAATATGCGGTACAAACCAATGTTTGATTAGTGAAAAAAATAATTAACAGTACATAATAATTTTACGTATTAACACATATTATCATCAGGGGCGGATCTAGAAAATATTTTAGTCGGGGGCATAACTATATTACTAACGAAAATGAAATATATATAAAAGATTTAGAATAGAAAAAAACAATAATTTGCTAGAAAATTGGAACAAAAAGAGAAGAGAAAAAATATTAGTAATATAGATGATGTATTACATTTAAAATGTCAAATTAGCAAGTAAGTCTTAACTACAATACAATATAATATTTAGATTAGTGCTATACATATAATTACATAAAAAAACAAAAAAATTAGTCGGGGCATGTGACCCCATTCCCTCTTACCTCCTGAAAGTGCCATCATCCGTGCTGGCTACAAAGGGGTCGATGAAGACATGACGCTCATGGGAAATGACGTGTGGGTTTGTAGGATGCAACGTCCCGAGCCAAAGACGGCAACAACGACTCCTCATCCTGAATAAGTCATAAAATGGAAAAAAAAAAAAATTTCATATTAATTATGTCTTGTTCTCCAACTATGTGATCTCTATCTGTCTAGTTAGAGCACAAGCAATGCACAGCTGCCCAAAGTCTCTAAAAATTATTTTTTTTTCTTTTTTTTTTAAGTTTTCGTAAGAAAAAAAAAAGAATGGACAAATCATGTGGTGACACGTGTCGAACGCATCTCGACTCTCAAAAGCTCGTCACTCCAGACGCCTCAGCTCCAATCTCGCCACGTCATCATTTTTATTATTATTATTTTTTTTTTCTAAAAAACTGTGGTAAAACTTACCCAAGTTGTGTCTGTGCTCTTATGTCTATTACTGTATGCGTCTATCTGTCTAGTTACGGTCTGTTTGTTACTGTGTGCTTCATGTTTCTATAATATTATAAGTTAATGCTTTCTTATTTATAATTGAAAAAAACCAAATTCTTATCTGGAATCACCGAAATATGTTCAAGTCCGGAGAAACTTAAAGTGACTAACTAAATAAGTTTTCGGTAATCACCAATACCTCACCTAAACCATTCGTTTGATGATTTCCTCTGTTTCAAAATGTAAGGTTTTAATTTTGAATTAATCTTCACCTGTTCTCAAATCCCTAAAAGATTGTATCTTGATTTCATAGAGAAAATTTTGACTACAAAACCTAGTAACTAAATCTAATGTTATAAATATGAAGTAGTTTTACTTTTTTTTAGTTTTACTTTTTTTTATACATGTAAACCCATAAAAGGTGTGGTCTCAAAAAAAAAAAAAAACCCATAAAAGGTCAAATCGTTTGATGATTTTGATGGATATATTAAACCTAGAAAACGCAATACCAAAAACAGGGTTTCAAACATGATATCTTGATCAAATCAGTTGAAATCATTTGATGATTTCCTCGTTTCTGTCATAGTTTACACGCCCCTAACCGAAAGCCATCTTTAGAAATCGAATTCCGGTTTAAGACGGTTATTTCAATTTCCAAAACGGTGATTTCCTCTGTTTCTGTATACGACTTGTCGACTTTAACAAATACTTAACCTAATGTATAATGTGAGCGTCTTGATATTGTATCAAATTAAATTTCATGATACCGTACCGCACCGGTCTAAAGGCTATAAGTATAACAAGGAAAATCCAAATTAGTTAAAACAGGAACCAAAGATCTTATGGCAGTTTAGTTACTATGATCAATTAGAGTGAGTGGCAAAACTATGAGGCTCACATCACACAAAATTGCAAGCGCAATTCAATATTTCAGTATCCACAAAGCAAAGTCGATCACTGGAAACTCAAGCAATCAACAACACTCACCAAATCAACCAACTACAAATGATGATCATCGAGCACATTCCAATTTTGACTTTCGGAAACTATGACATGGCAAAGCTTACTTAATCAGGATACTGATTCATTGCAGTAAACCGGAATAAGACGCCTAGATCAGCTATAAGGTCAGTTTTTCACTTTTACCTTTTGGGAAACCAAACCAATCCGATCTCAAGATGGTGGTAATTATTTTTGACTATATACATGTTTTCCGTAAACGAATATATCACACATTTTTTAAAAAAGTAATTCAAATGTTAGGTAAGTAGAACATCATTTTACAAAATTCATATCATCAGATCCGTCCACACAAATAATCTTTGTATTAATCACATTTCGCTTGACGTGTAGCGTATTATTATTCTATAAAGAATGTTGGAACAACTTTTGCTTTAAAAAACTGAATACAACAATGTCTTAAAATTATGGATCTCATATCAGTGTCTCCATCTCATTTCAGTACCTTAATTAGAAAACTGGACATATAGATTCCACATACAGTAGATTGTGTTTTAAGAAATTCAAGATTGCACTTGGCGGTTGCAAAACTAGTGTCTCAAATCATAAAGGAAATTCAGATGCAAGCTTGTAGGTCTTGATAGGGATCATCACCAAGCTCAGACATACCTCACGGTCCTCACCTATACCTATGGTTCGAACACTTTCAACACTCACCAATTCCACAAGCAGATTCCTACACACAATCGGATTACCAACTCCTGACGTTGTCTTATATTTTGATTTCTATGTTCTGCTGCTGCTCATCGTGCTTGCTTTTTCCTCTCGTGCCTTTTATGTAAACTAGTTCTCTAAAATGTCTCCGTAAGAAGACAGCTTATCTAATAAAAAAGAGAGATGCTTTCATGGAAAACAAAACAAAAAAGCTCTATAAGTCACAAAGCAATCGTGTACAATAAGAAGAAGATGAAGAGGTTGTTATGAAAGAACAAAAAAACTAAACTCTTCAAAACATTTTTTTACGTCAGAATGTAATAAAAGCAATATGATGCGGAATCGAGGAAACATGAGAAACAGATAATGTGATAGTTATAGAATATATGTAAGACTCGTACTTTCGAGATACATCACATGTTTCGCTTGGACCACCATTATAACAACATCAAAACTTCAAAGACAGATGATAAGATATAAGGTTTATCGCGATTAGCGAAGAACAGAACACATAAGCATACAAGACGACCGCCATTATTATCAAGCATAAAAAGATTTACAAAAGGAAAGGAGATAGGCGGATGATTATGTGCGATACAAAACACAAAAGACACACGTATTTAAAGCTGGTCACGGTCGGTGATGATTTAAGCCTTATTCTGGTTCTTGAGGATGTGGTCGTCCATGTCAGCAGCCACTTTCGTGACGAACTTCATGTAGTTGATGGGCTCTGGTGAATCCTCCTTGCGCTTCTCCCATATCATAGTGACTTTGCAGACGCAACCTTCCTGCGACTTGGGGATGAACTGGAAGATGACGTCATAAACCTTAAGCTGGTCCATCACGTTACCCTCCAGCCCTCTAAACGTCGCCGCCATCTTCTCGTCGTCAAACTCTCTCTTCTCCTTGAACACCTCTTGCTTCCCATCTTCATACACACAATCGTAGGTTAAAAGGAAACCCTAGCTAGTAATGTTTATAGTTATAATATAAGGTAGAGAGAGTAAAGCGAGGACCGCATGTGTAGTTCCAGGACTTGATGGCGCCGTGGGATTCCCAGTCGCCTTCGTGGACGGTGACACCTTGGACGTGGTGGCCGACGGCGTCCGGGAAGAGGTGGTTTTCGCTCCTCCACCTCTTGTAGTGATTCTTTGCCGACCCTCTTAGAGGCACCTCACATATGTTCCTGACATGGCCATAATGAAGCTTCTACAAAAAGCTTTGTGAAAAGTGTGTATGTCGACTACTTTTTGTTTTGGTTGATGAGAAAACGAAAAACTCTCGCCCTTCTTTTATATACATAAACTCATTATTATATAATGTTTACTTCTTTTGAGTTAGATATATTGTAGAGTTTTGATTAAATATCTTTTGTCTTTTAGCCATCAAAATGTTACGTTGAGACAAAAAAAAAACAAATGTAACGTTCGAACATTAAGGAAAAAGGAAACGACCTGGCTAAAGAGACGGACAAGAAAAGTAGGTGGAACTTCGACGGTTTTGGGGTTTTAAATGCTCTTCAACGTCATCGTAGCATTGGTTGCCCACACGTGTGCTCTATGTGTTATCATTTCCAGTTTTCCTCTCCTTTACTTTGGATTCTTTTCAACCCTTTTCCTTCTCAAATAAAATGTATAGTACATGTATAAAATTTGTATTAACTGTTTAAGCAAGCTATAAAGATTTTGATAAAAAACCATTAACATTCAAAAAATGAAGTTGAATCTTGTTATTTTGAAACTGACATTAAAAGTAAAATAACAAACGAAACGACTTCAAATTTGTAGATGGAAAAGTTTTCATTTGTCAAAAAAGAAAAAAACCAAGTACTTCAACTTAAAAGAGCAAAACAAAAGCCCAATATAAAAGGCCCAAGTTCTTAACAAAAAATCCGGTTTAGTCAACGTGTGTCCAAGTTGGTTAAGGCTTGACGACGGTGTAACCACCATCAACGGCGAGGTTGTGGCCACTAGCGTAAGAAGAGTCATCAGAGGCGAGAAACAGAGCAGCTTGCGCCACGTGTCGAGCCTTGAGCACAATGCCCTTCAGATTCGCTTGCGAGCTGAAGAACTGCTCCATCATACTCGCCTCCATCTTGAAACCGTCGCACACCATCGGCGTCGCGATTCCTAACGGCGCTACTCCGTTGACTCTGACCCCATGTTTACCCAATTCACCGGCGGCCGATTTGATCAGACCCAAGAGCGCGTGCTTCGACGCTGTGTAACCGTGCGGCGTCGTCCCCGCGACGCTTGTGGTGCACACGATTGAGCCACGTGTCCCACTCTCCACCATGGAGCGTGCCACGTGTTTAATAAACGCCGCCGCGCCGCGGAGGTTGACGGCCATGACTCTGTCGAAGTCGTGGAGGTCCAGGTCGAGGATGCTACCTTGCTGCTTCTCTAAGACGCCGGCGTTGCTGAACAGAACGTCGATCTTGCCGTGTTTCTCGACGGTGAACTTAACGGCGTTTTCAACTTCAGTCTCGTCTCTGACATCACAGTGGTAGTAGCTGACTTTGTCTTCCCCAATCGAAACGACGACATTTTGGCCGATTTCGTCTTGCACGTCCGCAATGACTACTCGAGCGCCGTGTTCCGTGAACAGCCTCGCCGCTTCGGCGCCTATCCCGCTTGCCCCGCCCTGTGATAATTACGACTTTGCCCTCCAGTCTAAAACATAATAATAATAACAAGTAAAAAAATGGTAATGCGAGAGATGAAGAATTTGCCTGCGTCCCGACGACATTGTTGAGGCACTTCAAATTCGAAGGAGTGAAGGATCAAAAGTTTATTCAATGGATCCACTTTATGCGTGATTTGATCGATAGATTATGTTTGATTATGCGCACATGGCTAGTTGGTCATTTTTAAATCATAAAACAAAGATTTTTTTTTTTTTTTTAACATATAAAACAAATATGTTTTGCCCATGCAATCAACACTTTGGCTTTAAACAATATTTTTTGACAGCTTCACACAGCATACATACATACAGTACAAAAGCAGCCAAGAACATGCGGCATTCGTCATCATCGGTTAGATATATTGGTAAATATTTTTTTACAGAAATATTTGTTATTATTTCTGGCTTACCATATAATGTGACATCAATTGAAAATGAAAAAGACGGGCAACAAAAGTTTATTAGCCTATATAAAATGGCCAAAAGATAGCTAGTAAAACCTACTTTCATCATTTCCACACCACTGAAACTCAAATAAACATTCCAAAGTCATATCCAAAAGCTTCAAAGCCTCAAAAAAGATTCTATTTTCTTCCCCAAAAATAAACAACTCAGCGTGGAAAGTTAGAGCATGGGCTACAACAAAGATCTACTCACACCTCTTCGTCTCTATAGCACCAACTACACAACTTCTCACATTCTAGCTCAATGTACCAAAACCCTAACTCATTTATCCTTACTCTATACACTATTTTCTGCACTTATGCAACGATAATGCTGCTCTATATGTAAATATATATAAAATTCTTGGATCAAAACGTTTTCAGGCAACATTAACGAGAGCAGAAACGATGAACATAACATGGCCAAATCCTCAGGGGAACCCAAAGAACAGTCACGGTGGAATCCGACGCCTGAGCAGATGATGGCGCTTGAAGAGATTTACAGAAGCGGAACAAGGACGCCGACGACTCAGCAGATCAAAGAGATTGCATCTAAGCTCCAAAAGTATGGGAGAATCGAGGGAAAGAACGTTTTCTACTGGTTCCAAAACCACAAGTCAAGGGACAGGCTGAAACGACGCCGTCACGATCAACAAGGATTTGCTATCAATAACGTTTATGAAGAAGAACCACTACGTAAGGAAAACGCCATTGTAGCTACGGAAAACAAGGATTTATCATCAGGTAATCTCATTTAACCTTTTGAGCATCATCTCATATATATATAAAAGGATATGACATTAATTTAAATACATAAAGGTTATTGAGTAGTGTTGAACTATTCCGTCCCATATCCATTATTAGTTCCGCGAAGGAGAGGCGATCATCGAGTTATTCACACTAGGGCTTTTATATCTTCTTCAGTACCACACCCACAGGTAATTTCTTAATATCTTTTAGTTTTATTAATTAATGAGATGCATAGAAATGTTATCACATTCACATATACATGCAAACGTCTACAACGTCCGCATAGAAGTATATAGCATGTGTGGATGAAAATTTAGACAGGGCAAAGGAAAGATTTATTTCATGTTATGTTGGGAATAATAAGGAAAAATATCACTTTCCCATTAACATGTTGCTCTCTTTATTTTTATTTAATTTTATGTGCTTTTTTGTTTTTTTCTCTTATCTTTATCAGAACAAGAGAACTGATGATGGGAAGAGGGTAGAATTTGAGAGGGGATTGGCGGAAGAAGAAGAAGCCACTTGTCAAAATGAGTCTAACCCAGTGCACACTTTAGACTTTGACTACCATCTGATCATTACTTCTAAAAGAAGTCAAGAAGCAGAGCACCAGTACAATATTCTGAATGAAGAAGAAGAAGAAGAAGAAGAAGAAGAAGAAGAAACAAGGAAAAGCCGAACGCTAGATCTCTTCCCGGTTATAGAAGACCAAGAGAAAACCGGCTTTGCAGAGAAGAACACAAAACCAGACCAGTTGAGCTGCAACTACTATTATTATTACGAGTTCATGCCTCTGATGAACTGAAGCCAAAACCCATGTGGATAATAAAGAAGGTCGGTTGGGTTTATTTAATGAAGGTTTTGTTGCTTTGTGGTAAAAAAGGGTTAAGTGATGCGTTCGAAGAAAAGTGTGAAAGAGAGAAAGGAGGTGGTAGATGGAGAGGTGTAGTAAATGTTGGGTTAGATATATTACGTGGACTGTGAAGTTTCGAGCATGTTAAGGTTTGGAAGCTGAGACTACGTGTCTGAAAGCTTCGATGTTTCGTTGTCTGTGTAAGGAATATAATTAAGTATTAGATGTGTGTTGTTAGAGGTTATTAAATGGTGTTTTCTTGTTCAAGAGGTTGTCTTTTTCGTCTTCATCAATTTATCTGCGACTGTGTGGGAAAAAGATTGATATGGATACGACATTTGAATTAGGTATGCTGTATAATTTTCCAGATATCAGTATCATGATTTTGGAAGAAGTCAAACAGAGGAGCTTTAGGGCTTGGCCATCTCTTTTTCTGGTCAAATATTTCAAAAATGTGTGAATAAAATACAAAAGCATTCACCAAGTCTACTCAGAGGTACATAACTACATATGTACATGTATTTACCCATATATAGATGCGTTTAAAGGCACATGTGCTTAGAAAGCAAACAAGAGATGTCAATTGAAATTAAATTTTGGAAGAATGTAGTGGATGTCAGCACTGAGTCTGAGTGTCTGAAATAAATGCGTCCAGTGATGCTCCTCAAAGGGTCTAACAGGAGTGATAAGGGGCTTGTGTCTTGTTTTTGATGGCTATTATATTCTACAATATGACATAGACTTCGTGGAGCTTTTATCTAATGTTTATGTCCACTTCATTATGCTTTCTTATCCACTTGACAACGTACGGTCTCCTAATAATCAGATTCTCATTACTTTATTCCAGTAACAAGTAACAACTATAGATCAAAGCAAATATCACTAGACGAATTTTACACAAACACCACATTCACTTGGGAGAATCAGAAGAATATATAACGATAAGAATTCAAAAGCTATTACAAAGAATTGATAAAAAAAAAAAAAATTTTAAAAAACAGAACAAAAAGCAACCGATCAATGTACAAAGCCTTTTGTGCAGCTTTCTTCTCCCCTAGCCCTACAATTATTTGTGGGCAACCAACAACACTTGACACCAAATTTACAATAAGCAAACGCTTCAACACAAAAGATCCTCTTCGCCCATAAACAGAGGGTGAATCTTGGTGGGAGCTAATCTCAATTCCTCATTTTAGATACATCAACTTCAATGTGTCAAAAACAATCTACCCAATGCTTTGGAAGACCCTGCCAAGCGCAGGCTAGTCCTCTCTTTTCCGCTCTGTTTGGATGCAGATGTGGCCAAAGAATTCAAAGAATTACCAATGAAGTGAAACTAAATAATGGACCACTCGGGCAACAATGTGTCAGGTGGTTGCTGCAGTTTTGTTCCTCCGGCACATACAGTCAGGGCAAGGGAATATGTAAATGGAGTCACTAGGCCGTTTCAGCTCAAATCCCTTGGAGTCACTATGGGACCTCATGCTTAGCATTTGCCGTTTAAAACTTCTCCATCTGTCAGGTGAAATCAGAAACAACAAATTATTGAGGGACCAACCAGAAAAACATGTAGTTAAGTGGAAGAAGTAAGAATCGTTACCCCAACTTGGGATTGTCAAAGAGTATGGCCAACTTTCGCTTGTCTGGCCGAATCGTCTTCGAATGTCCTCCAAACAAATACCTACGATGCCCCATGAGGAAATGAGGGAAGTTTCCACCTTGTGTTGTCACAAATACCTCACTGTGGAGACACACTGTGTAATCTAGTGCAGCCATTCTCGAGGAGAAGCTCTGAACACAGACACATAACTTTTTATAAGTTCGACAAGATTCCATCACTTGGATGAGCAAACACTAGAAGATCATGGAAACCAAAAGCAGACCTTGAAAGGAGCCAGTTCTTCCTCAGACGCAAGCATCTCCTTCGTCTGTAGATTAGGGAACATCTCGAGTAGTGGAGCCATTGTTCTATTCGCACTATATATCGGCCCAGAGGCCAGGTATATGTATGTACTTTTGTTGAAGCCCATTCCTCTAAGCATCAAACCCACCTGATAGGTGTACAAGGAAGAAAATTGAACCAACAAGAATATGTTAGTCTACTCACATCATTGCTCACAAGGGTTTACATTTTGCACAACTACTCTGATTATTCAACAGCAGTTATTTATGGATGAATTTGATACAAAGATATTCTCCTAGTTACTCCTCAATATAGACCGCAATTGTGGATAATAGAGCTGTGTCTGGAATCAGAAGAATTTATGCTTACCTCTAAAGGAGTTAGAGGGCATTTCCCATTGAGCCTGATAGCTCCTGGTCGTATCACACGGCCCGGCTTTGTGAACTTCCCTTTCCATCCCCGTTCTCTCGCCGCAATCATGTCTTGTTTTTCTTGGTCGCCACCATCAAATACACAACAAGAGAAAGCTACCATATCCTGCAAACATGTTTTTATAATGTGTTATATCCTTCAGCTCAGACGCAAATCTGTTTTCAGTATATACATACAGCCATGATAAAGACTGATGGAAAATTCGTGAAGCGTTTCTCCTGTACAGCTAACAAACCTCTTCAAAACGAAGATGCACAGAGACATACTTTCCACCGTTGTTTGCACTAAGCTCCTTCATTTTCTTCACTAATGTTTCTCCTTGGGTCAGTATGGGTTTCGCAAATCGCAGCGCTACATTATTTGCCAAACATCTAAATCTCTGGACAGATCGAGGAGCATCAAACGAAAGTCTATTTGCAAATGGGGAAATTCTTATAACCCTGTGCCCATGAAAAGACAAAAAATACTTCAAAAACCTGTGTCCTAAAACAGAATTAAATAACAACAAAAAACACAAGGCGACTCATTATAGAAGCCAACTTTTAATAGTGAAGAGCACAGAGTGACTCACTTTTCTTCAAGTAGCTTTGGCAGGATTGAGTCCCGGTAATAGTGAGTGGGAGCCCATGCTTTGACTCTGAAGTTGTAGACATTTGTCAAGTTAAAGTCAAAGCGTTCCATTAAATATTCAGGAACTGTATCGACCACCCGCACATCATTTTCTAAGGTACTAACAAAGTATTCTTCATCATAGATGTCCCCAAATTTACTGCAAGGAAGGCCCTCTGTCAGAAACTAGAGTAAAAGAGATGGCTTTGCTGAGTTTACAACACCAAGAGAAGATAAGAAAAACAAATAATCCGAAAACCTCGGATCTTTCCATATGCTGTGATAGTGGAAGTTGGGAATTACAAGGGTCGCATTAAGGTAGCCTGCCACAGCAACCGCATTGCATATCTAAGCAAAACATGGTAGAGACAAGTCAACGACTTTATATTAGACAAGGTTGCTAAACACAGGGAAGAAGGCTAGAGTAAAACAGCTCAATTTACCGTAAGATGAAAAGATAGAGAAACCTACCGAAGTCCGCTGCTGATTCAAGCCTCCATTTGCCTCAATGAATATGAAACCATTCGACTCAGGCAAAACTACAATTATCAACACAGACGCAAAAAAGAAGACACAATTGATTATGACCCAAGGCCTGTGTAATTATGTTCTTCGTGCAAAGCTTTACTAAAAAGAGAACGTTTTTGAAATGCATAGGACAAGCACACTTTTGAAAGCGAGATGTAATACCTCCAGTAGACTTGTTCACGCACGGCTTCCATTCCACACCTTTATAGGAACGTTTCCAAATAGTTGTTATCTGAGATGAATACAATTGCATTGACGCAAAATAAGAAACGATACTATGTAAACAATAAGTATCTTATATAAAGAAGCAGCTGTATCACTGGAGGAGGGACAATCATAAACAGAGGTGATACATTTCTCCTACAACATTGTACTTTAGTTGAATCAATCCTAAAACTCTCATGGGCAAATGCTATCAGAGCCCCAAAAACTAGATTAAAACGGTTATAGTGAAGGGAGCTCGAGATTATTAAATGTTCAACATCCCAACATGGAGAGATGATATAATCACTAGGAACACGGTGCGCAATGCCCACATTCTCAAGCGGATTTCAGAGAAGCGGGAAAAACGAAGGCAAACCTCACCGCATCAGCCGTGGTGCTATCGGCGTTAATCTCGGCGCGCAGCCTAGCGTAAACCTGCGGGCTCCGGTAAACGGATCCGGGCGCGGGACGGGAATGGATAATGGGAGCCACTTCGAACCAAGCCGTGCGCATGTGAAACAGCATACAGGAGATGTAGATTAGAGGAGCTAATAGGAGAATTCCCCGACGCCGGAGAAGAACAGACAAGAGGATCCAGCAGACGCGGTGGGCGAGCGTCCGGCTCGGCTGACCAGAAGGGAAACGACCGGAGGATTTTGAACGGCTCCGGCCCAGACGAGGTGACGTCGGCGGAGAAGCGGTGGTGTGGCCGTTTTCCGGGAGCCGATTTTGAATCGGCAGATCTCTCCCCACCTGGGAAATCATTTGTTTCCCCCTCCTCCTTCCGTCAACGCGCTACGCCATGAATAGACATCCTTGCATTGCAGCAAATGGCAGGTGGGAAACGCCGATTGGACAGATTTATCCCGGCGACGGAGAAACTGTCAAGTGAGAGATTATATATACAATATCAGACTTTTATATTTCTGTACATTCGTGCGGTGGGAGCGAGGTAGATCGGTCACATGCACTTTCTGATTTTATTTACTACTTGGCTTATTCCTGGGTTTTTTGCAACTTTTTATTTCTCAGGATCTTTCATTTCCTTATAATGGAAGATCTTAACTTAAATTCATTTGAATTGAATGCACTAGTTTCTGCTTACGGTCTCTTTTGGATTCGAAGATGGCAATTAACCAAAAATAGCCTCCTGCTTTAACATATTTATGGGTATTATGAATAATGAAGAGATATTTGATTCAAACAAACAAATAATGAGCCATATTGCAACTTCATTGCGACAAGACAACATACATGCTGACATTGTCTAACACCTAAACGACCAGCCAAAAAACCCTTGCTTATTTCTTTTGAACATTTTGTTCTGTCTGTATAACGATGTATTAGCTATAGAAGAAATCATAAGATTGATCAAGCATACGCAGAGTCAAATGAAGCCCGCATACAACTGTAGCAATTGGCCGTAGACACAGAACATCAACAGAAAATGGAAAAGACCAAAAGATTTGAATCAAAAGATGCAAACGCTTGTGTTATCCATGTGATAGCATTTTAACGGGTTTAAGACAACACTTAAAAGGTTCAATGATAAACTACAAAGACCAACCACATCTCCAAAAGATAACAAAGTTATAAATGATTTTTTTTTTTTTTTTCCTTCTCCTCAAGACTCAGAGAAGCTCCAAGTGAAACTTAAGTGTTTTCAATCCTCGTGCAACGTGCCCAAAACATCCTCATCCCTGAAGAGATGGTACCTGCGTCCATCACACAAACAAAAAAAAAGTTACTTAATAAATGAAATCAATATGAAACTGAGGTAATGAAATTGGCAATCTTTTCCATTGATCAAGAGTTCTTGGGGACTTTGTCAACCAAACATACTGCATAAAACACGCCGTAGGCGATAAAGAATTTCAATGCTTTTCAGGATCTACAATTGTTCATAACTTGAAAATAGCATTTTCGAGACAGCAGAGTTTGTTTTTTTTATCAAATAAAAAGTCCTATAAACATCTAACCCAATATCCTAATGCTCAGGAAACAGGTTTTACTTACTCGTTCTCGCCGAGCTTGACTTGGGTACCACCGTACTCTGGAAGGAGAACGGTGTCACCTTCCTTGACAGAAACCGGAATCAATTTTCCGTCTTTATCCCTTGATCCAGGTCCGACGGCAACCACCTTGCCGGAGTTGAGCTGAAATCAACCGGGGATGCTCGTTATATTCAGATCTACGAGGCCAAAACAGTAGATCAAATTGCGAAATGAACACTCGCTTACCTTGGTGGATTTCTCAGGGAGGAGAATGCCGCTTTCGGTTTTCGCAGGCTGGACGACTCTCTGCACGAGGATGCGGTTGAACGTTGGGATCAGACGCTTCATCATTTTCTTCCTAAGCAAGCTGATTTCTGATTCTCTCTCGGATGAGTCGGAATTCTAGGGTTTCTGAGTTTTTAATTGGGGGAGACAGAGAAGACGGGAAGGTTCTAGATCGTAGGGTTTAGCGTGACAGAAAAGGCCAAGGGTTTTTGGAGATTTATTCGCACGTATTTGGGCCTACAATAATATCTCAGTTTTTATTTAATGGGCCTAGCCCGTTTGAAGACGGAGTGGGTTTCATATTAACTGCACAGAGACGAATAAGTTGAAGACTGAGGCAGACGACGAATAAGTAGTAATTAGTTAATTACTTGTCTAGTCTTTAGTAAAGGAAAGTTGATCACAAGGTGTTCGATATAATTCCTGAAAGAAATTTCCATTGGTTTCTTACTCTTGGTTGGATTTTCGGAGGGTGTGAAGATGATTGTGTTGGATATTTGCAATGAGGTTCTGAAGATCCAGAAGTTACGAAGAGTCGTCTCTTACGCCGGATTCTACTGCTTCACTGCTGCTCTCACATTCTTCTACACAAACAACACGTAAGCTTCACCCTCCGATCTCGATTTTGATTCTGATTCTTTTCTCTTCTGTAAATTTCGGGGTCTATGGATTTGGGTGTTTATCAGATGATCTCGACCAGTTTAGTTTTGCTTTTGATTTATAATGAACGGGTTTTTGTAGAACAAGAGCAGGATTCTCCAGGGGAGATCAGTTTTATGCATCTTACCCTGCCGGCACCGAACTTCTGACCGACACATCCAAGGTTATATCCCCAGAGACATTTGATTTGTTCTGTGTGCTTATATATATTTGCGTGGAAAATTGATGGAAATGGGTTTTGGTTGTAAAGCTGTACAAAGCGGCGCTCGGGAATTGCTATGAATCTGAGGATTGGGGTCCTGTCGAATTCTGCATAATGGCTAAGCATTTTGAGCGACAGGGAAAGTCTCCCTACGTTTACCACTCGGTAAGTTTCTTCAATCTCTCTTTGTGGTTGCTTAAACATTAGCCTCTATTGGCTAGGATTTTGATGTTCCATATCATATGTTGATAGAAAATGTTTGTAGAATCAGGTTGATAGGGTCTTGAATTTGGGTAGAAAAAAAAAACAAGTGTTGAGCGCTTGTGTTTGTGTTTGTGAATGCAGCAATACATGGCTCACCTTCTTTCTCAAGGTCAACTCGATGGAAGTGGCTAAGTGGCCTAGTTGATGGTTTTCCCTTCAATTCCTTTTGTATGCTTTAGTATCTAATGTTGTCTTTTCCGGCGATGGTATACATGCACCATTGGCTTTTTACATGGATTATACAAATTAGTACCAAGTAAAATAAGAACATGTGTGGCTTTTTACATGTACCATTGGCTTTTTACGTTGTTCCAGTTTAAACAACGTAATAAACACGTAAGCTAAGACCTAATTATGATGATGTACAACGCAAAAAGCTAGTTCAAAAACAAAGTCAGCACTTGAATCAGTTTGATAAGCTCAGCATATAGCTTCTCAGGCATTCTTCATGCGGCACATAAAACATCTACGCTTTCTCAACTTATTAATCACAAAACCCATCGAAGTTGCCAGAAACACTTTTGTGATTGAATTATTCATTATTCAAAGCCCAAAAAAAAAATAGCAATGAGGGGTAAAGTCAACTAAAAAATGTCAAATTTCGTAGAAAAGGAGATGGTAATATTCTACATTTCTTGTGTGGTACATGTGGGTATTCAAAATTGCATATTATTGAATTAGGTTAGTGGATTACAATCACTAATACGTATTAAGAATATTTTGTATTAAACATTGACTAATACTGTAGTTTACAATCGGTAATGACCCTTAATTCAAGCAAGAATCCAGATGATATAACCAAATCCAAGTAGTTTTATTCTATATAAATCCAGTGTCTATATTTTGCTTTATGTTCTTCATCCGGAACACATAAGAAACAAGAACAAGAAAAGACATAGCAGCAAACAATGTCAACCCTGCTCTGTTTCCTCTGTCTTTTGCCTATTTTCTTAGTTTCCATATCAATCCTCTCAAAAATACTCAAACCCTGAAAAGGGAAGCTTCCTCCGGGCCCCAAGACGCTTCCAATCATTGGAAACTTACACAACCTCCAAGGATTGCCTCACACAGGTTTTCGAAATCTCTCCAAAGACTTCGGACCGGTGATGCTTCTCCGTTTAGGATTCGTCCCCTTGGTCGTGATCTCATCCAAAGAAGCAGCAGAGGAAGCTCTCAAGACGCAAGATCTTGAATGTTGCAGCCGACCAGAGACGGTAGCGACAAGAATAATCTCTTACAACTTCAAAGACATCGGATTCGCTCCTTACGGTGAGGAGTGGAAAGCGTTGAGAAAGCTCGTGGTTGTGGAGCTCTTGAACGTGAAAAAATTTCAGTCTTTCAGATACATCAGAGAAGAAGAGAATGACTTGTTGGTCAAGAAACTAACCGAATCGGCCCTGAGTCAGTCTCCGGTGAATTTGAAGAAGACCCTTTTCACGCTCGTCGCGAGTATCGTGTGTAGGCTTGCGTTTGGACTGGATCTCCACAAGTGTGAGTTCATCGACGAGCACAGTATCGAAGAGCTTGTTCAAAAGGCTGAGTTGGTTCTTGCGAGCTCTGCGTTCTCTGATTTCTGCCCTGGAGGAATCGGTTGGCTCGTTGACCAGATCGTTGACCGGATCTCGAGCCAAAACAAGAGACTGAACAATGTTTACTCGGAACTCGACAGTGTCTTCCAGAATATTCTTGATGATCATCTTAAGCCTGGAAGAAGAGTATCAGAGAGCCCCGATATCATTGATGCGATGGTTGATCTGATGAGGAAGCAAGAGAAAGATGGAGACTCTTTCAAACTCACCACAGATCATTTCAAAGGAATCAAAACTAAAAAGTCTTCTTCTAGACCGCAACAGTACCTTGTCAAACACGTTTCCCGATGCTAACTAACTGTGTTGATATTATCAGGACATATTTCTTGCAGGAGTAAACCCAAGCGTCGTCGCACTGACATGGGCGATGACAGAGCTGATCCAAAACCCGAGAGTGATGGAGAAAGTGCAAGAGGAGATTCGGACAATACTTGGGGACAAGAAGCAGAGAATCACAGAAGATGATCTAAACGAGCTTCACTACTTCAAGCTCGTGGTAAAGGAGACATTCAGGTTACACCCATCAGCTCCACTTTTGCTTCCAAGAGAGACAATGTCTCAAGTCAAGATCCAAGGCTACGATATTCCCGCAAAAACCCAGATGATGATCAACGTTTACTCGATCGCACGCGATCCAAAACTGTGGACAAACCCGGATGAGTTTAACCCTGAGAGGTTTCTCGACACTTGTATAGATTACAGAGGACTGAATTTTGAGCTTTTACCGTTTGGTTCTGGCCGGAGAATCTGTCCCGGGATGACAATGGGGATCGCCATCGTGGAGTTGGGACTGTTGAATTTGCTCTACTTCTTTGATTGGGCTTTGCCTCAAGGGAAGACTTTGAAAGACATCGACTTGGAAGAAACTGGATCGATCGTTATCAGCAAGAAATCAATTCTTGAGCTTGTTCCACTTCTTCATTACTGAAAATGACGATATCATGAAAGATAATCTCAGCTTTTGATTTACCCATATATCTGAATAGCGTACTGCAAATTAAAATTTCATAATATGTTTATGTAGTTAACTAAATTTCAGATAGGAAAAGTAGTTTCTTTTCCTCAGAGTCTTGTGTTTGGTTTTTCAAATATTGGTGTGACAATGTGATCATTTGTTACACACAGTGTAAAGAAAATTTGACGGAAGATACATTAATCAATAGTACCTGTGAGTTAAGAATATGCTTTGGGAATGTGTAAATGCAAGTTTTGTGGAATTCAGCAAAAAGAATGTCCTGGGAACTGTGTGCATCAATGGTAGATCATATTCAGTGACAGCAGGAAGAGTGTTAACTACAGAAACCAACAAAAGAAATTCACCGTAAGAATATTGAAATCAGAAGTGGATTTTGTACCTGTGAGGTGACATAAACAATTACTGTACGTTGCTGCCTGCAAAAGGGTCTTTAATCTTATAAGAATCGGCAAACATTAATGCCATCTGTCTCAGTTTTTTCTTAACCGCACGAGTCCAGCGGAAGATAATCCAACATATGAACATGTAATTAAAGTTAAAAAAAGTAGAAAGAATTAACAGAACTCCGTAAGGGGCGCCTAGGCAAAGCTTACACACAACCCTCTTCAAATCTATCTGAATCTTTCATATCAAATGCTTAAAAGTGACATTTTCACACTAGAAAACAGCGACAAGAAAAACTCGTGAACTCCCAAAATTTGGAGACAATAGAGGAAAACTAAAACACAGCACATCAACTAATTTTACAAGAACATGTATTCCTGAAACTAGAATGCCAGTAACAGGAGTTTACTTTCACTTCGCTGTTATTGATCAACATATATGTTACATTGGTTTTAACATTTTACATTGGTTTTCAAATTTTACGCCTGGTTGCTACTTGCTAATAACATTGTTTATTCATGTTTATGCAATCAGGTTAGCAGCAAGCACATGTTGATTTTAAAAAGAAACCAAAAATAATGTTACCACCAAGTGGCAACCACGTACCATTGGTTCTAAACTTATAATAACAAGACAAAACGAAAGTATATTTTTTTCAGACAAATAATACAAAGGGATAATTTTATGTAAAGCCACGAGCAAGTAGCAATAATGGAACACGTCCCTACTGTCTTCTTCTTGCTTTCCACTCTCCTCATCGCCGTCTCCGTCGAGTCTCTTCAACCACCGCTCTTTCCCGATGAAGCTCTCCCTACCAAATCCGGCTACCTTCCGATTGAACCAGCCCCTGGCTCCTCCATGTTCTATACCTTCTACGAAGCCCAAAAGCCAAGCTCTCCTCTTCCCGACACTCCCCTCGTCGTTTGGCTCCAAGGTGGACCAGGCTGCTCTTCCATGATTGGCAACTTCTACGAACTCGGCCCTTGGCGCGTGATGTCACGCGCAACGGAGCTGGAACGCAACCCCGGCGCTTGGAACCGCCTCTTTGGGTTACTCTTCTTGGATAACCCCATAGGAGTCGGATTCAGCATCGCCGCGTCAGAAGAACACATACCAACAAACCAGAGACAAGTCGCGGAACACTTGTATCTTGCGCTCGTTGAGTTCCTCGACCAGAACCCAGGTTTCGAACACCGGCCTGTCTACTTCACCGGCGAGAGCTACGCCGGGAAGTACGTTCCGGCCATTGGATACTACATCCTTAAAGAGAAACCCAATGGGAAGGTGAATCTAAAGGGCCTAGCCATTGGAAACGGGTTGACCGACCCGGTGACCCAGATCCAGACCTATGCAGTCAACCTCTATTACTCGGGTCTGGTCAACGCAAAACAGAAAAACGAACTGGAGAAAGCGCAGGAGACATCCGTAGCTCTCGCGAAGGCCCAGAAATGGCGTGAGGCAGCAGACGCGAGGTACGAGCTGTTGGCTCTTATAGGTAACATGACGGGACTCGCGACGCTCTACAACACGGCCCGGTCGATTCCTTACAGGACTGATCTCGTGGTGGATCTTATGAACACGAGAGAAACGAAACGTGTTTTGGGAGTGAGCGAAACGGCGCGTTTTGAGGAATGCAGCGATGACGTGGATGAGTTGTTCCGTGAAGACGTTATGAAGAGCGTCAAGTTCATGGTGGAGTATGCGGTAGAGAGGACCAGCGTGTTGCTGTACCAAGGTATGTTGGATCTACAAGACGGCGTCGTTTCGACAGAGGAATGGATGAAAACTATGAAATGGTCGGATCTTGGGATGTTTTTGTCGGCGGAGAGGCGTGTGTGGAAGGACAGCGGAGGTGTGGTCGCTGGGTATGTTCAGAGATGGGGGAATTTGTCACACGTGGCGGTTCCGGGAGCTGGACATTTTGTTCCGACAGACAAAGCTGTGAATTCGAGGGATATGATCGAAGATTGGGTTTTGGGAAAAGGTTTGTTTGAAGCTGTTAAGCAGACCATTTCTTCAGGTTTTACCAAATTTTCTTGAGTGAAACGATGCAGAACTGGATTCAGTTTAAAAATAAGATTCTCAATTGAACTAGCTGTGTTGGTTGTGTCTGAATAAAATTCCGATTTAAATTGTACTTTCGATTTTGGATAATTATGTTCTCAAATTCATTTAAGATGCGAATTGTTCTCCTGGGCTTATCACATGACTGATTTCTGAAACATCCCGAAATACAGCATCGACAAATCTAAAGGTGGATTGAATTTGAGAATGAGGTAATAATTCTCTTGAAAAATTTAATAAATTTTTTTGAAAAACATGTAATGGCGATTGGAGGCGGGAATGTGATCGAGATTCAAGAGTGATGAGTATTAAAATACACAACACCAATGAAAGCACAGAGAAACCCGTACTATGAAGCCATTATCGTTTTAGGGAAGAAGAGGAAGGGCACCCCGTAGAAAACCTACGGGTATTTCAGAGCTATTGAATTAAATCTCTCCCCTGTTTATGCCTCTTGTCCCAAAGTCATTTTTTTTTCAGAACAGCAAACCGGATGTGAAACATTGATTCTGGAAAAACAACTCTCGAGCCTAACTGAAGGAAGATCGTTGACAGAGAAAGATCTATAATACCAAAGCCTCTGCGACGGATTGTAAACAAATTTATCAGAACCCTAAAGACGGCTATTGTTTCACTCTGTAAACCTCGCACCCTTTATAGTGCGAGCGCGAGACATTTAGGGCTAATTGTTATTTAAGTAGGGCCTACTTATTCCAGTTGCGTAACTAATAAGCCCAATGGGCTTTCATGTAAAATTCGTGTCCATCGTTGTTTGGAGCAGTAGTAACTAGTAAGGTATATGAAATAAATCCATGATTGTAATCATATGGCCACCGTCTTATACTTCTTTTAGGGTACTCCTCAATATACATAAACAAAGAAGAAGCCAAGAAGCTCAATGGACATATAATTATTGGTTGATAATTACGAAGAGAGTGCAATACAAGTGACATTGAATGATACCATCCAAAAATTAACTCCGATCATCTTTTCTTCGGAGCTGCAAGTTAGATGTACATAGACAGTTAATCTTGAATGTTCCGTGTCGACAAGTTTGTAAAAGACGTGTGAGCTTAAATTAAGAAGAAACAAAGGTGAAATTGGAAAAATGTGGTGGTCCCATCAAATGCTACGAGAAGGCAACGCGAACGCGCTAATCATTTTAGTATTTTTTATCTACTGTATTTTATTTCTTAAAGCCAAAGCAACCCTTAGCCGTTTTGTTTAATCAAAAAAAACAAAAAATAACCCTTATAAATAAGCATATCCATCAGCTTGTCTCCTGAGCAACAGAAAATGGAAGCCACACTGATCTCAACGTCTCCACTCAGGTTCCATCCATTGATGAAGAAGTCACAAAGGATCGGCACCGTAGCCAAGAGAAGAAGACAAACCACCGTGTGTGACTACTACTACAGTGGAGGAAGAGTGGTGGATGAAAACATGATGGTCCTTAGGAAACGGATCCACGAGATGAAGATGGTTGAACGTAACTATGAACCTCCTTCCCACTGGATGCATTGGGAAAAGCGTTTCTACTGCAACTACGATGCTACTATCTTTGACGCTCTCTCTATTCTCCAAACTTTTCTCATGAACTCTCGTCCTAGTGTCGCGTTTGGAACGCTGTTTCTTCTCCTTGTCAGTGTTCCCGTCTCCACCGCTGTCTTTGCGTTTCGCATCCTTGACATTGCTCTTTGGCTTCTTGATGCCAATCAACTATAGGATGATCAATCATGTATATAATAGATCACATATTGCCAATGCCCTCCTGTTATGTTCTCTGATGACTAATTATTTGTTCCAATATTTAGTTAAACAAGAGTTTCTAATTGTCAGGAGAGATTGTATTTAAAAAAAGCTATAAAAAAAAAATCCTTATTCGATTTTTATTTGGAAAACAGAGTAGATCATTACACTCAACTCTCCAGGCAGAACAAATGAATCCTCATTCTATTTAGTTTTGCATTGTTTTGATGTTATAATGCAATTACAAATTTTTATACCTGCTTTTGTTTAGTTGAGACATTTGTTGCTTGAATCGCTTATTCGAAAGAGAGAAAAAAAAACATTACATGTATTTCAGATCATAGTTTGTAAACAGCCAAACAGGACAAGAAGATGGTCGCAAACCAATAATGAAAGGCGGGAGATTCAATATGATTTTTAAAAAAGGAGCTACTCTGTTTTGACATAAGAGATAGAGAAGAGTGTATTGTATATTGCAAAACTGAAGAGAAGAATCTATACAATCTGTAAGAGGAGAAGAGAGAAAAGAAGACCTGAAGCAGCAGACGACTTAGGCATCTCAAACCTCAACGTCTTTGTATCTGTTCTCTGTAAGTTACAACAAACAAACAAAAACAAATCATCTCTCCTTTATCCTTTCGTTTTCAGTGTTACTGAAAGTGTTCATAACCATATAGTTACTATTATATCTCTTTAGATAGTGCGGATTGTGGTAATACTTCCGGTTCTTCTGCTGCGTCCTCCAGTAGCATGCGAGCGCTCCAAACGCGCAGCTCGCAAGTGCTATAGCCAATGCAGCTCCAACCGGCACAACCAGAGCATTTCTAGGCACTGCCATTTCTTCTGCAGCTGCAACCACCTCTTCCTTGCTCACACTGACACTATTTTTCTTGTAAGAGGACACCAGTTTCTCTCCGTAGTACTTCTTCAAGAATTTGTAGACTTCGTCGTGATCCCAGTCGATGGTTTTCTGTGTGCTCCAAAGATAACACGACGGGCAAAGCTGCTTTGGCGGCCATATCATCTTAGGGAACTTGGGGTCTCCTGTTCCCAGAGAAGCTTCGTCCTTCTTGAGTCTCTCGTTGACCTTGTTGTGTGTGCTCCATAGCCACAAGACGATATCTCGTGCCTTTTTAAATGGAGTTTTGACGCTGTCAGTGAAACAAATAAGCTGTTAGATGAGAAAAGATGTAATAATCGAGCTTGTTAGCCAACTTAGTAGCTCTGTCTTTACCTTAAGCACATGTCATGAAAATGCCGGCGGCAATCATCACACATGAAGAAGTTGTTGATGAAATCACAAATGGTCGTGAATGCAAACTGACTTTCTCCATCCTCAATCCTCACAGAAAGTGAATGCATCAACACCCATAATCCGCAGCTGCAGTCAAATCATTTTGAAAGAGTATAAACACTCGCACTTATGCTTGAATAGAAAGATACCATAACTAAAGGACTCATTTTGCAAAAGACTACCTGAAGCCCCTAGTTTCGTTCTTGCTGCCACGGCAAAACATCTGCCAAATATGATTATGCAAACAAAAATGTCAGAATTAGAGCGTTTCAGGGGAAAAAAGTAAGTTGGTCGGTTCATGGTTGGGTGCACTCACGTAATATCCACGAGGAACATCCTTTCCACAAATATGGAAGTTTCGTAAGCTATCTTTCGCTCCAGATTCCTGATCGTAAGAGCATTCGCCCGACGGGCATAACTCATCAAAATTCACAAGAATTTCAGCACTTCCCTTACGGCACCTATAGAAAATTTCAAAAGGATAATTAGACATGAGAGAAAAGAGTGAGCAGCCAAACGTAAATGGGAAATACGAAGATGAGATGTTACCTTCTTGAGGGATGATGTGCCACTAAAAGCTGCAGAAACCTAATAAAGGAAGCACTGGTTTCAGGTGACTTGATTGCCTGTGGCCAATGAACACTAGTCGTTAATAAGGCTGACAGGGATTGATTAGTTCCATACAAATCAAAAGAAAAATTCTCTACCTTAAGTGCCAAAATGATATCAAACGCTTCTTCAGTTGCTTCCTCAATGTCATATATGGCCTGAGAAATCTGTGATTAAACAACAACCAGCTCTATTTAGCTTTTTTGGAACTAAACAAAATGCTACCATTATAGCAAAGTTGGGGCACAACATATTTCGAGAGACCTGTTCGTGGTCAGATATATTTGGCAGGAGATGCTCATTTCCAAATTTCTGATCATCCAAGCCGTAAGAGCTGCAAAACATTGACAGGGATTTTCATATTTTAGCCAACATAGAGAGAAATAGATTGCTGAATTGTAACACAACAGATATGACTTCAACTTGATGCTAGACATGAAATTTCAGTGGACATATACCTGCCTATCTGCTTGTTGATCCAGTTCAACAACAGATCAGCAGTGCGCCATTCACCGACTACGCTTATCTCACTTTTCTCTTGTTTAGGATCCCAGCTGCCACCAACGAACTTTCTGGGAGATCCCCAAAAGAGCATTGGATAACGATTGATGGAGAACTTGTCACAGAGCTTGACATTTATCTGCGCTGCCAGAAAAGTCATAAGGAACGATAAGATTTAGTTTTCAATCCCAGACAAGTCACACTATCCACATGAAGTGAGAGAAACAGAGAAAAAGAAGTTGCTTGGTACACGTTGTCTCTATTATATAAATCAGGGGCAAGTACCTTTGCTGCACAATCAACTCTGGTCATCAAAACGAGACCAGGATGTATTGCGTCTGCTCCATTGAAAAGCCTTGCCACTTTTTCATAATGCGGCTGCAGAGTCAGACACCAGTTTCAAGCATTGAATAAAAACAGCATTTTCGACAAGACGAAGGCATTGAATAGCGAAAGAGAGAGAGGACACTGAATTTGCATTGTTTACCTTGTAGTTTCTGCATGCAGGACACCTTGAATCATCAATTTTAGCCAGACGAAATTATGATCAATGTCAGTACCGGCACAAACTATGTTATGTAAAAAAATCAAGCCTTTCGCATCCAATATAAAATACAATGATGGCAAAGTTAAGTTATTTCTCGATAAATACAATGTAATTCGAACACTTTCAAACGAATTCCAGTCAAGATCCTCGTACTAGACAAGCCAAAAAATAGAATTTTTATTTTCAGACTTGTTCGAGAGAGAGAGAGAGAGAGAATCAGAGAACTGACCAGTGAGCGAAGAACTCCAAAATGGCATATTTGGCGGGGGTGTTTTGGAAAATTGAATCAAAGCTGGTAGCGTTCAATTCGACAGCGTAATCTTTCTGATCGGCGACGTCATTGCCGATGTCCCGGAGAATCGAGCGCGATCCCGGGGAAAACGACGCCGCAGCTTCAAGGCTCACCAAACTCGCGAGCAAAAACAGGTGTATCAAAGACATCAAATCGAATAGATCATAAAATCCTGTAGCCTGTTCGGGGAGCTCGGGGTTTTGCAGATTAATCTTACTTTCTCTCTGAGAGTGTTGGGATTATACGACGAGATACATGGAAGATCTAGACCCAGAATAATATAAAAAAAAAAAAAAAGCTTCCTTCCTCCTCGGTTGAGTGAGAAATGGAAGTCTCCGGTTATGAACGACCTCGTGTTCGTTTGACCGGCGTCGATAGTTGTTCTCCGACTCCTTTCATAATGGGCTTCAATAAACTATTTATTGGCCCATTATTTTTATTCCAAAGACATACTTTGCATTTCCATTTCTATTTCGTAATTGTTTTTCACTGTTGTTGACCCAAAGAAAAGAAAGAATGGAAAGTAGATAATGCTAAATTAAATAACTTGCAACTCTCAAATAGTCAATAGTAAGTCAATAGTCAAACAAAAGTTAGCAAATTTGTTTCGGAATTTGTAGAACCGTTTGTAATATTTTGATGTAATATGTTGATTTATTTTTTAAAAAAACTAACTAATGGTCCGTAAATAATAACGACAAAAGTAATGTGAAGAAACGCCGGAGAATAACGTAGCGACGACTGTTGTGTACGCGCCGCCGAGGGAGAAGACAAAAGGTGAGCAACAACAGCTGAGTCAGCATAATTTTAGAAAATCGACTTCAATAAACGCCGGAGAATAACGTAGTCGTCCGTGTACGCGCCGCCGAGGGAGAAGACAAAAGGTGAGCAACAACAGCTGAGTCAGCATAATCTTAGAAAATCGACAAAGTGACTCCAATAAACGCCGGAGAATAACGTAGTCGTCCGTGTACGCGCCGCTGAGGGAGAAGACAAAAGGTGAGCAACAACAGCTGAGTCAGCATAATCTTAGAAAATCGACAAAGTGACTCCAACCACAAGTCAACACCATCTGTCTGAGTCACAAGGACACACGGCACACCTCACACATTAATATACCTCTCTTATTATTGCCACTTCTCATGCATTATCATTTGTTTTTAGTTCCCTTTTTGTCGTACGGAGAAAAAAATGACACTAAAATGTATCGATCATGTTCACATCCTCTAATTACTTACAATGTCAATGTCAATATCACTTACAAAATAAATAAACTTACACTGCATTAACGGGGTCCACGTGCATGAATTCATATTTCTAATATAATCGTCTGACATATTTTTACATACCTGATTTGTGTGAGTATATCGATGCATTACATAAGGAAAATATATGAAACAAAAACAAAGTTTGTACTTTTGAATATATTTTTTTCTCATAAACTACAACTCGAAAAGGATGTAATATTCACAGCCGGCATTCTTTATTTTTGTCAAGTCTACCAAAAGAGCATCTTAAAAGTCCAATTTATATATGCCAATATGCTATTTTTTTTTTTTTTTCCTCCTGTCAGCATCCAGTATTCAGTAACCACCATTAGCTATAGAGCTTCAGCTTGCTAAAGACATTCGGCTCATTTGTTAAATACCCCCCTTTTATCATGCGAAATAACCACTTCTTTCTTTATGTTTTATAATCATAAACATAACCCAACAATTCCAACTTAGAACATGCGTAAATTTTGATTTAGCTTCAACTAATTTGTAAATTTTAGTTTTAGTTTTGGTATAGATATTTACTGAAGTTGTTTTCTCACAAAAAAAAATCATCTCACAAACTTTAAAATGTGTTTGGATGTATTATTTCAAGACGAATAAGAGCGGGGCACGAAGTAACAAATCATAGAGCATAAGGGTCGAATTATGCAAAATCAAAACACTTGGAGGTGTTTTTATTCAGAGAATTTTATACTCTCTCTCTCTCACTCTGTATGAATCAAAATCCTCTTTCTCCTCATTTGCTTCTGCATTTTTCAATTTTCCGCTCCTGTGTCTCTAACCCCTCGTTGCCTTCATTTTGATTCGCACGCTAATAATCTTCACTTGCTTAGTGGGAAGTGGGAACTTCGATTTTGGTTTCCTTAACCAATTCGGCTCGATTTCCGTCTTCTCAGAATCTCCGAGTGGACATTTCTTTCTAAGCTGCTTCGTAATCCCGTCGAACGAATCTCTTCTTTGTATACGCGTATATTCTAGTACGAGTAGTGGGAGAAGTGTTGCTATCTAATCGATCGACGAAATCGGAACCGGTTGTCGCCGTTTTATTTAAGTTCTGCTTTGTGGTGAGTGAGTGAAGAAAGAGAGATGTTAGGAGCTGGATTTCAGTTGAGTAAGCTGCAGAGAGCTCAAAGCGACGTCTCATATAGCAGATCGAATCACACCAAGGAACGCGAGGACGGGTCTGCATTGGCTTCGGCGTCGTCAAGTTACGTGGAACGGTTTTTGGAGTCTGTCACACCATCTGTGCCGTCCCACTATTTATCTAAGGTTTGATTTTTCAGTCAAAGTCGGAAACTTTTCCTTCGTTTAATTATGGCCTTTCCATCAAAATTTTTAAGTGAAAGTTGTGTGCAGACGACGGTAAGGGAAAGGAGAGGAGGCAGTAGTAGTGATATTGAGTTGCAGCAGCCTTGTTACTTTGTTCTTGGAGATGTTTGGGAATCGTTTGCAGAGTGGAGTGCTTACGGCACTGGAGTTCCTCTCAATTTGAATAGCAACAACAACAACAAAGATCGAGTCTTTCAATACTACGTGCCTTCGCTCTCCGCCATTCAAATCTATGCTGATTCTGATGCCTTAAGCTCATCTCTTCTAGCAAGGTAAAAACTATATAAAAAAACAGTCCCTTTCATTTCTTCATGTGTTTGCTATTAGATAAAGTTTCAAGCTTGACACTATTAACTCTAAAATTGTAGTTTTGTGTTCTTATAAGAAACTTTGTGGTACAATGGATTACATCAATGTGTTTTTCTACTGCAGGAGGCTAGGTGAAGAGAGTGAAAGTGATTTTCAGGATTCAAGCAGTGAAGGAAGCAGCAGTGAATCCGAAAGAGGACTCTGTTATCCAAAAGAGCACATCTCTGCTAGAATGGACCAACTCTCGTTGAGAAAGGAGCATCAGGAGGACTCGTCTAGTGATGATGGTGGTGAGTCTCTGACCTCTCAAGGACGTTTGATATTTGAGTTTCTTGAAAGAGATCTTCCCTACATCCGTGAACCATTTGCCGACAAGGTTTGTCTATTTTAACTCTGAATATCATCAAGTTGTCAAGGCATATGCAAAACTTACTAGAATCCAAAAGGATTCAGAAAACAGGGTAAACGTGTTTAGACTAAAATACTAACATCTCATGGTTTGAAATAAATACTGTATGAGGCGACACGGAAGTTAGATTCATTTATTGATGTTTTTGAGCTTCTTTTGTGATATTTTCTGCAATCAGATAAGATCAAGTTTCAAAAGCAAACAGTTAACATCAATCATTTACTTTTAAAAGTAATGCCATTAGTCAAAGCCAACGACTTTTCCAATTTGTAGTTGTTCCAGAGGATCCATTTAGGACTTATCAACTGACTGTGGAATGTTGAAATACTGGTCTACCAACTCCTCCGTCTATTAAATAAACCACTTTATGATCTTATTCAATTGTTACCCATTGCAGATGTCTGACCTTGCCTCTACATTTCCGGAGCTGAAGACATTGAGAAGCTGTGATATACTACCTTCAAGCTGGTTTTCTGTGGCATGGTATTATTCTTTGTACCATGTGCACTTTGCTTTCTTCCACAGTGCCCTCTCGCTCTCTCTTAGAATCCAATATACTATACTTTTATAGGTACCCAATTTACAAAATTCCCACAGGACCAACGCTCAAGGATCTGGATGCTTGTTTCTTGACATATCATTCCCTTCACACACCCTATCAAGGTAAGATTGGTGTTCAACATTATTCATACTAAGAAACACTAGTTCAAAAGTTAAATCAGCCAGCAACTGTCCATCCATTCTAGACATTGTCTTAGTGCCTGTAAATATCATCTCCGAGAATAACTAACTGTCTATGCTTTGGCTCCTTTAGGTGCAACACAGCCAATGGAGAGTGTTGAGAAGATGGCGCTGCCTGTCTTTGGCCTTGCCTCATACAAGTTGAGAGGTTCTGTGTGGACAAGCATCAAAGGCTCAGGGCACCAGCTCGTGAACTCCCTCTTCCAAGCCGCAGACAGTTGGTTGCGGTTGCATCAAGTCAACCATCCTGATTTCATCTTCTTCAGCCGCCAGTGATGATATGATGACGAACAAAACATGTAGAGGAAGAAGTCACTCAAAGGAAACTCTTTTATAATTCACTGTCCTGAGGAACCAACCCATTATATATACATACACATATAGGGAGCTTCTGTATGTTGTTGGGTTTGATGCGAAAAATGTACACAGTAACACACTGAATGCTAAATTTCTCTTTGTTTGATGTTTTTGGCAATGAAAGCTAATAGTTGAGGAAAGAGAAGGACTCTATGGTCCTCTCCGCAGATTCTTGTTGTTTCCTGTTGATGGCATCGGAGCAGAGACGAGCCATCATACGGTGGAAGGAAAGCAGATCGGAGAGACGCTCCGATGACAACTTGTCCATCGCTCTCTCTTGCTCCTCTTTCCTTTTCATCCTCTTCAAATACACAGACGAGTTCCTCACCGTCGCTCCCATCTGCTTCAGCCTGTTCTCTTGTTGCTTGCTTAGGACCGTGTTTGCCTGCATTGCAATGCTTCAACACGTCAGAAAAATCCCATATCCAAATGACTAATGTAATAAATCTTGCATGTAAATAAACTGACCTCTAGAAACTCAGATCCGGAGAAGCTTTTGACAAGCGTCTTCTTCTTCTTCATCTCCATCTCCATCACTGTTTTCTTCTGAAACGCGGTCGCAGCTTTCACAAACGCCTGATAAGCAGAAGCGCAGCCCGGATAATCAAACTCATCAGAGCCTTGGAGTCTCATCCTCTCGGGATGAAACTGCAGACCCATCAAGAACTGACCTTCCTCTGGATCATACCGATTCGGATCATAGAACCCTTCGATCAAACCATCAGGAGCGTACGCCATCGGAACAAAACGTTGCGCTAGTCTCTTCACGCCCTGGTGGTGATACGAGTTCACCATTATCTCATCCATCTCCTCGAACCACTCGTGCAACGGCGTCTCCTCCACGACTCTAACCGCGTGCCTGTACTCGTCGTAGTTGCCGTAGTCTATATGTTTCGTCGTGGTTCCGATTTCCTTGTCGATGTCTTGGTAGAGAGTGCCTCCGGCGGCGACGTTGAGAATCTGAGAGCCACGACAAATGCCTAAGAAAGGAATGTTTCTTTCGAGGCAGAGTCTGGCTAGAGTCAGCTCGATGCTGTCTTTCTCTCGATCGATTGTCGTGTCTCCTGGGTGCAACCTATTGATCTCCTCCATGTCCTCCGGCGAGAGTTCTGCGTCGTCGGCGTAGAGAGAAGGGTCGATGTCTTCTCCTTCGCAGAGGAGGACGCCGTGAATGGGCTCGAAACTCTGGAGCATAGAGTGGACACCGGTGACACGTGGCACGATGACAGGGACGGCTCCGTGGGAGACGATGAGATCGAGGTGGTACTCTCCTACGAAATCCACGAACTTGTTCTTGCGGAGAGTCCGACGAGAGACGATGAGAACTCTGGGGAGAATCTTGGACGAGAGATCATCAGCGACCACCATTCTTGATTAATTAGTTTGTGTTTCTATGTCTTAATTATTCGCTTTCTCTCGAGTTTTGTGTGTTTATGTTTTAAGCTGTTTGTTATTTATAGATTGGAAATGGGAGGCGTCGAGACGCAGCGTACATGCAATGCGCACAGTACTCATTACTCAAGCTGACGCACACTCTTCCCTTCGGTCAACATAATCATTTTTAGCTGTATGTTTTTGGTCAAAGCTATCCCGATTAGATTCTGACGTGGACTCTTGTGGATATTCCATATTATGCCTCGTTTTTGTTAGGTTGTATTATATAAAAACGTTCCGTTTATATATCAAAGTAATAAATGGGTTTTGGATTAAGGGGTTTGAGCCAGGATTTAGATATGAATGGATATGATGACTCATTGACTTGTAACAATATTAGGCAGGCATTGCATATCTGGCTTCATTATTTAATACATTTTCTATAAGCATGTCTTCTGTAGTTGGAAAGTGTTGAATTAAATTATGGATATCATGGTCCAGACTCTCAGGGCTCAGGCGTAATTTAATTTAAATCAGCCTCATCTGGTTAATTAGGCTTCTGTCATTCATACGTGTAAGATAAGTAGATAACGTCATAGACTTGCAACAAATCCGTGTGAAGGAAAATATAACAAGAACATTAGAAGAGATACTCCATTGTTCGTATAGTTGCTCTCATGTCTGGAAAACCTTCAGACACCCACTTACAGCTTGTGTTCAGTTTGTGTTCTCTCCATGTTAATTGTGTTTTGAATATTCTGACATCTTATTTGCTCAAACGTATAACACTATTGGGGACCATCTTTACCATTGATGCTTTCTTATGATCACATCGTTCGATTTTCCCAAGGAATCGCAAGAGAATTACATACAAATCATGATATAGATTTTTTTGATTTTTTTTGGGTTTTGTTGCCAACTTGCCAATACAAGATTCAGAAAGAAGTTGACTTGGAAATAAGAACAAAGAGTGAAGGGAGAAGAGAGTTTCTTCAACTTAAAAAGGGAAGTGAATCATCGTTTTTTCTTGTAATTCTCAGCCGCTCCACATTTTCTATGAACTCCCTATCATAGTACAATCTCAACACATGTAAACATTTTATTTCAGCAATTTACAAGTGTGTTTTATAGACAGTCGTAAGAGCTTACTTCCATGGAACATCCCCAGCATTCCTCCAGGCACCTTCTTCGTCTCTGTATACCAAACAAAACTCAGACTCTGTCTGGAACAACCTCAAGCCCGACACACTCTGCATCCCTGCAGACTCGACCAAGCATATGCCAATTAGAACCTATATCCCTAATAAGCTAAAGAAACTGGCACAACTGGCACTTGCATCCCATACAAAGTATGCGGGGGAAACAGAGGAAAAAAAAAGCTTACTGTCAAAACCTTACCAAACATGTCCTCGAGTTGGTGAGCAAGAGTTGAATAGCCTCCATGATCAAGAACACAGACCTTGCGACCCACCAGAAACCCATCCATGGTGACCTTTACATAGCCCCATTTCCTTCTGCCTCCTTCATTACTCAAAGAATAAAGGATGTTGCTTGGTGCAAAAGGGAAGAAGATACTTTGCGCAAAACCGACTTATCACTTAAATTATATGTTAGCTGTAAGTTAATGGAAATACTAATGAAGAAGCTCACTTTGGCCAGATGTGTGGTAAGTTTCATGTTGCATGGTTCTAAGACCTAAATCAATTACGCCGCCACACTCCATGGTCTGAGAGTAATACGGATGATACTTCAAAAAACTTGGCCTGAGTCCATTGTTGCTTTCTCTAACAAATGTATATTCAGTACAGAACAGAAAAAAAAAAAAAAAAAAAAAAAGGAAAAAAAAAGGGNATGGAATAAACAAGTGAGGTGAGTGATGTGGATTTATAGCAAGCAGCTAAGGCTGAGGGTGTCCGGAGAGGTAAGAGACATAATTGCAGACAAGGAAGAGACAAAAGACAAGAACCCATTACCAATCACACAAGGGTCAGTTTGTGGTCTTTTTGTTGTTCGTCTAATGAAACTAAGTGCAAGGGATGGGGAGTTCATCACAGGTTCAGGTTTTGTAACCCATACATTGCCGCAGTATTTATGGCCTGCCAACACAAAAACCTGATATCATCACTCATCAGTGTGATCCAAATCATGATTGTACTATTAATCACAGCAGACAAATCTTCATCTCGTGAGGTGTCTCAGTGATATCATAGTGTTTCGACTATTCAGTGTCTCAAGCCAAAACCTGAAATCACTCAACATCAAACATTAGACAGAATGAATGGACAAATATCGTGTTTAACGACTCTGCGAGATAGAGAGATTCCAACGAATTAAAGAGTGGACAGAGAAAGAGAAGAACTCAGTATGGTCTTACATGATGGTAGATATTTCATAACTTTCAAGAGAGATTTGTTGTTAAATACTAGACAGTTCAGTTTTATCATTACATCACGTCTCCCACACCTTACTGAGAAGTAGGGCTGTGTGATTGGTGGATCCAAGACAGAAAATATACTATGAATCAATGTCTGTACAAGAGAGAACACACACCCATTCTTCTAGATAACTTTTCATATAAATGGCTAATCGCCATAAGGAAAAATCATCACAGTAGACATGAGCTTCCTAATTTACAGGTGTATGACTTGAAAAAATTGCCTCGTAAGCTAATGTACAGTTTGCCCGGATACTACGTGTACGTCTTAAACGGAAATGACATCCTTATTAACAGGCGCTTCGGATACACACTTGCTAGGTGCTAACTGGACAGCGGACACCACCTTAGCGCAACTTCTACATTCATATAGCCCAGAGAGTTCCACTTATACGGAATCGTGCTGGCTAAGAAATTCAGTTATGCAAGGATAGACTTGCTCCACTGCCTGCAGTGAGATTATCAGAGAAATGACTGAGACAGAGCGCGCACATAATATGACACTGAACAAAGTTCCAACATGGGAGACCTAGAAATGGAACATACCAATCGTCCTCCAACCAAATCATAGTGTGCATAATGTGGTCCGTCTGGTTCTCCTAGTTCCTTATAAGTGACCAGGTTCTCGGGAAACAGCTTAGCAGTCTCTGCCATATATACAAGCAATTAAAATGGTGAGAAAACAAAGTGCGTGCCTCTCATAACTCGAGCAATTTAGTAACAGCGTCGAATAATTTAAAGGAAATGCATATCTGGACATGGGCAGATGAACTGTTTCATGTAACTATTCATCTATGCACAAATTCATAATAGACATCAATCCAGTATACCTTCAACAGCTACAGGAGGACAGATCAAGTCCCGGTCACCTGCAAGAGCTAAGACAGGGACAGTGGTTCTGGAAAGATGATCCTTATAGTAAAATTTACCACTTCGATCACGTAAGCCTCCCTCTCGAAAAGCTGTTGTCAGCTGAATAAGAAGTTTTGCAGGTATGGTACCTAAAGGTTGCAAAACAGAGACACCATAAAAGAACTATCACTTGCATAATCATCTCATGGCAGTACATCAAGGAATCAATTAGTAACTCTTCGACAATATATTTTTCTTAAGGTGAATATTTCTTTTCCACTACAACCACATTAAGAAATGTAAAACTAAAAACCCACATACTTAAATGGGATCAAATATCTGTACTTACAGAAGTTATTCAAGACGAGCTTCTCTAACTGTTCAGGGTGCATCATATCCGTTGCTGATATCAAATCGTTAAGCCAAGATAAAACATATGGAGGGCGTGTCCAAAGAGGATAAGCTGCAGCCAACAGAGCGCCCAAAGGAACAACTGGAACACTCAGAGCTTGGGCAGGATCGGCCTGTAGAAGAAGTTTCTAGTAAGATAGCCACAGAAGAACTAAGTGGCGCATCAATTCTTACAGAAAAGTCCAACTCAGTGTAAAAAAACCCAAAAATTTACGTACAAGAGGTATGAGCAATTTGAGGGCAGAATCTGAAGAAGTGTAATCAACCGATGAAGCCAAAGTTGCCACAGCTGCCAGGCAAGGTTCTCGTCCCTCAAAAGCTAAAGAAAACGAAAAAGAAGTAATGAATGACTACGAGCCTCTAGTTTCAGGAAAATGAGATCTAATATCAAGATGAATATTAAGTTACCACAACGTGACAGCATTGCATAGAGAAGGATACCCCCCATGGAGTGCCCAATTGCGAATAGTTTACCATCCTTTGGCTTGCTTTGCGCTCTTACATACTCAATCTACGGCAAACCAAAGACATTACACCCAGTTCAGTAACAAATCTGGAGACAGTTACGTGGAATATCTAGCAAGATCAATGTCAGCCTCACCGCAGCAGGAACATCCTCTTCCAGGTAGTTATCGAAATCCCAGTCATATTGAATGATCAAATCCAGTTGCTTCTGAAAATCTTCAATGGTCGAAGTGAGGCGCTCTTGCAAATCAATCAACTGAGGCGAGACAGACTTTTGACCATCGTCGAGAAGATCCACAAGGCGCTGAGTCAATTCTCTGATTTGGTTACCAAGTCCTGAGTTTTGCCTTGACTCGATCAAACTCAAAAGCTTTGATCTTATCTCATTAAAGCGCTCGAACAGCTGGGAATCTTGTACAAGCATTGCAATCTTGTCAAATAACTTAGCAGACATGAACACTGACTGACCTTCACTGAGAAAGCCAGAGAGTCTTTCTGACAAACGCATAAAAGTCGCTGTCAATCTCGCCACGAGTTTTGACTCGTCCCAAGCCGAAGCTTCACCAACAACTGAAACATCAGACGCTGGTGCACTGTCCACGACATCAGTAGCCCGTTCCTGATCAGCGGAAGAAGCTCCTTTAGCTGCGGCTCTAGCAGTAGATTCTATCTGATGGGACAACTTATGAGCAGAATCCTGAACGTCCTTGAGATCGGATACTCGTGTACTCAAACCAGCTCCACGAACTTCAAGAATCCACGTCTCAAATCCCTGAGCAGACATGTGTCTTGCAAAAGAGCACTGCAATTACATCAAACCGTGTCAAGAAAGCGTGAATCAAATAGTTTCTTAAACATGGGAGCGTTTGGTCAACAATTATCTATTTCCTCATCCAAAGGTACTAAAGAAGATGTATGAGAAATGTAACAGATTCACATTAAAACGAATGAGAAATGAAGGCAAACTTACACCGGGAGATAAATCGTATCCGATGGCATTAGTTCCTACTCCAGACAGCAGCAAGAGCGGGTGATTCCTCGTTGGAGCCTGAAAAGAAGATAATTCTTTATCACAGAAACAGAAAAATCGTTAGATGCAGAGAGAGAGAAGGGTGGTTGGTGAATTTGAAACCTGAGGGGAAGGAGAGTAGCGCCAGAGAGCGAGGCGCCAATCGCTGTTGGGGACGGAGACGTAATGAAGCTCGTCGGCGGTGCAAAGGGGCGGTTTCGAGGGGAGCTTAACTGAGGAAGAGAATGCTCTCGGTCGAAACAGCTTCATGCGGTGACGGAGAGAAGGAGTGGCAGTGCCGATTGGGCGGAGGAAATAGACGGTGGAGGAAGCCCAGCGGAGAGCCGAGCGGATCTCCATGGGAAATTGGGGAGGAATCGTCGCCATCACGCTATACAGATTTGGAAAATGGTCACTCGGTGTTCGTTCACTCCGGCACTTTAAGGATCTTCATCTCCGGTACACGTGGAGAGACGACCGGTGATGAAGTTGTTGTTGACTTCCTTCTTTCTCTTCACCGCTAATACTTTGGGCCCTCCAAATCGCAAACCCAATTACACTATTAGATGTTGGGTTTCCGGCCTTTTGATAAGACAAGAAAGATAAAGTGTAAAGGAATTAAGAATGTAGATGATCATTTTTAACTTGCGCAAAAAAAAAGATGATCATTTTTAATTTGAATTTAGCTCTTTCTTAAAAAAAAAAAAAAATTGAATTTAGCTCTTTAATTTTTAATTTGCGCAAAAAATCTAAGATACGTGTAACTGTGTAAGTTTTAATTTTAAAATAGAAAAAATTAATATTATTAGAAATGATAATTATATCTTAACTTTTGATATTTACTAAACGGAGATCAAATAGTAAAGTCGAACTGATATAATCTACATACATATTGTTCTTAGTTTTACTCATATTTGTTATTTAAATTCATCAAATTCAAGAAAATATAATATATCTTTTTAAAATCAAAACAAAATATTTCAGTTAAAGATATGTTTATTATACATTTGAATTGTGTATGTTTGGACTTTGGATTATATATATAGTTCTGTTTATTAATAATTTGAACATATATGTATATATTATATATCGTTTCTGTTGATGATGACTAGATGAGTCATGAGCATATCTCTGGTTAATAGTGTAGTCTCTCTATTATTTCTGAAAACAGAAACCATAAAGTTAAAGTGGAGGTAGCTCCCTTTTTCTTTATCTTTCCTTCCTTGGAGTTTTCCCGAGAAACTCCAAAGAGATTCTTCGTTTCCCGACTTCCTTGAGTGTAGAGCCGCTTCCCCGTTCGTTTCTAGCGTCGGAGTTCCGCTAAACACATCTCCAACGCCAAAGGTAAACTCATGACTCATCGTCTTCTTTCCTATCACCGGATGGGTTTTTAGTTTTTAGAGGCAGGTTAATAGTGGAATTGAGGTATATCATGGAGTTTCTGTTTTGTGCATTTGATTTTGGTTAGTGGCATTAGTATAAGTGGACTTGAAAGCTCGGTTTATGGTTTCCTCTAATTTAGCAGCTTTATAGTTTAGAACCTATCATCGTGGACCAAATTAATGAAGAATCGCTTCTCTTATGTGTGTGGAGTTATAGACAATAAGCAATGCCCGAAATTCAGTTGGGTGCTCACACCATAAGATCCCATGGAGTCACGGTGGCGAGGTTCCACATGCATGACTGGCTGATTCTTCTGTTACTCATCGTCATCGAAATTGTTCTGAATGTCATCGAACCCTTTCACCGTTTTGTTGGAGAGGATATGCTCACTGACCTCAGATACCCTCTGCAAGACAACACCATTCCTTTCTGGGCTGTCCCGGTAATATAAATTTTTCTGAAAATCTATTCCTATGTTATCAAGAGTTGCACTTTTAATCCTAAGCTAATTCCTCCCTTCTTTTTATAAGTGACAGTTGATAGCAGTTGTGCTCCCTTTTGCTGTCATTTCTGTTTACTACTTCATCCGAAGGGATGTTTATGACCTTCATCAGGCAACCTTAGGTACCACCCTTTTTCTTCTTCTAACTGTGCTTTTAGATGTTTCAAATTCTTTGCATCTTCTTGATTTTTATTCTAAGGTGTGGTTCTTGATTCTTCAGGTCTTTTGTTCTCTGTACTAATAACCGGTGTGATAACCGATGCTATAAAGGACGGTGTAGGTAGACCTCGTCCTGACTTCTTCTGGCGTTGTTTCCCTGATGGTAGAGGGGTAAGCAGCTTCCCTCATCTCCTTGCTTTCTCTTATAAGTTATAACAACACTCTGAATAATCTCTAACTAGTAACTAGTAACTAGCTTATTGAAGTTGTGATTCTTCATAAAATTGTAGTTCTTTCACAATGTCACGCGGAATGTTCTGTGTACTGGAGATAAGGCCGTGGTCAAAGAGGGACACAAAAGCTTCCCCAGTGGGCACACATCTTGTAAGTGGTTATCTTTAGGCTTCTTGCGCCATGAGAGAGATCCTAAGAAGTTAGTCAATGTAACCTGCAGGGTCGTTTGCTGGTCTAGGATTTCTAGCCTTGTACTTATCTGGGAAAATCAGAGTGTTTGACCGGAGAGGGCATGTTGCAAAGCTCTGCATTGTGATTCTACCACTACTCGTTGCAGCATTGGTTGGTGTGTCACGAGTTGATGATTATTGGCATCACTGGGAAGATGTGTTTGGAGGAGCTCTCATTGGTTCGGTTTTTTTTTTTAAACTTCATGTGCTAAAACATCAAGTGAGACACAAAACTGACTAGAGAACCCATCTTTTCTTGCAATGTGTAGGATTAACGGTGTCCTCCTTTTGTTATCTGCAATTCTTTCCACCTCCCTACGATCCAGATGGTGTGTGACTTACTTGGACCCTCTTCTCTCTTTCAGAATGATAAGGAAACACTGACTGATCTCTCTCTCTCTCTATGGATTGGTTACAGGTTGGGGACCTCATGCCTACTTCCAGATGCTGGCTGATTCCAGGAACGATGTCCAAAACTCTGCAGGAATGAATCGTTTAAGCGTGAGGCAAGCAGAGCTGGAAGACGTATACGTTGATCAACAAGAGACTTCCATGGAAATGTCAAGAAGCAACACAAGAGACACCACCCGAATGCTTGAGAGCCGTTAACAATAGTATCTGTTGATATCCGCCATGGTTATCTATTGAATTGAAATCCCATTAGCTTTAAATTAGAGAACAAAAAATGGAAAAAAAGAATATATATATAGAATCGCTAGAAGGAGGGCTTGAACCTCCGACCTTGTGGTTAACAGCCACACGCTCTAGCCATCTGAGCTATTCCAGCTTCTTGTTAACAGTTTAGAGTATACGTTACTATAACCAAAGCGACATTTTTTTTGGGGTCCAAAATGCACACTATTCAAACCGGAGTATGATTATTGATCAGTAGTGATTACTACAAACTATAAAGGTGTATTTTTAGTCAACTACAAAATATATTGTTGTGATAAGATTATGATTTATCATATGATGTCCTCGATCAGTCATATGGTATATGATAAGATTTATGAAAGTGAAATAGATAATTTAAAATTTTTGCTCAGTGGCATTAGCACGTATAATTTACATTCTTGTCAAAAAAAGGTAATCCGAAAGGATATATGTGGGGACCGAGGCTCATGCGCCCCTGACGAAATGGCCCCGGCCGTTTGGCATTTTTCCTTGATTTTAGGATATCATAATTTTCTTATTTCACAGTTCACACTCTTTTCCTCCTTTGAGTATCCAATGATTGCTTTTCTCTATATTTTAAGGCTGTTTTAACAAGCAGATTTTAAAATATGAGTCATTTCGTTTAGGCTTTTGATGAGTTTGTCCAATGAGATTTGCACTCTGTCTTGGATTCCTCTTAAAAGTCTTTCTTTTTCGGCCCCTTTTACTTTTACCTGCTGTTGAATTTTGCAAAATCTATGCTACTTTATTATTACAAAAACTCTTATGAAATTTGGATAATTAGTGAGTGATTAGTACTTATTAGTTATCGTCTAACTAAGTAAGCTGTATATGATTTCTAGATAGCGATTTGTGATTTCACAATTCCTGTATTGTTCAATGAGAGTAAGTAATAATCCAAATAATATTTACAAGATTAGTGAGAAAACCGTTCCTTAATTTCATCCTAAAAGAGGTTTTTTCGTCTTCTGATGGAGACAGGCCACTATCTTGATTTATATGTAGAAACCATTGTAAGCCTGATCTCTTATTATTATCATTTTGAAAACTCAAAGTCTAATATGTTTCTGAATAATTATTGCTTAAAGGCGTAAAGCGAGCCCTTTGACTTCCCTAACACACACAGACCTCCTAATAGGAACAGATAGCGACATGTGTAGGTATATGCTCACATATTACATTTCTCATATTTTAGATCAATGAAAGAATTTAAAGTAACAAGTTAATAGAGGACAGTCGAACAAAGTTTATTAAAAGATAGAGAGAATTACTTTAAATATTTTATTTTCAGAAACTAGTGACACAAACAGATTTTCTCACTGAAAAATAATAGGTCTAAACACAAACAGATTTTCTCACTAAAAAAATAAACAGTGGGTTTTATGGAAGACAAGTGAGTGACGCAGAAAGTGGCGTTGTGGTGATGTAATACAGTCTTATCTTAGTAGTGCGGTGTGTGGACGGCTCGGATCGAGAGAGGCTGGTGAGTGGTCTCGCTTTATGGGTAAACTGGGAATATTACGTACGAGTGGAGGCCCTGGAGGGTCAACGTAAATAGATATAAAGGTGTTACCTTTTTGTCTATTTAGTCACTACTATAGAGTAAAAAAGATGTTTGACAAAAGTTTACAACACGATGAAAGTGAGACCCACCGGTCTGACTACACCGTCCTCCTCAGCTTTGTTTTTTTTGTACATCTTTGCCGAAACTGTTCATGTGATTATAATCAGAAAGGCTACAAGCCTACAACACGTACGATATACGAGTTTAACTTATACTATGAGGTTAACTAGTGATTAGTGAAACTACGTAATGGATCGGATCAGATCTGCGAATCGGTGGAGTTAAGTGAGGTTGGGATTTGGAAGATGGGATATATGTGCATTGTGTGATGATGATGAATGAGTATCACAAATAGCACACAGACACATGTGTGTGTACAATAAAAAAAGTACGTACGGCGACGTGATGACCAAATGAGGAAGGCCCATTTATTTGTCTGCTCATTCTCTAACATCCAAAACTATATTCAATGCTTTCCACATTTTGTTTTTGTTTTTATTTGCAAAATTTACTACTTTGTTTATAACAAACAAGAAGAAACACTAGTAATGACTAGTATGTCAAATGAAGTGTAATGACGGAACAATAAGATAGCATAATCGTAAATAACGAAGTCACTTCTTAAAAGTATCAAAATAAAATGTTTATAAATGCTATGCTAAAAATAGAAAAATTAAGTTTTCAAAATACAACAAGAAAACGCAAATAAATGTTATACATTCAACATCGTTCTGCATTAAATTCACGTATGCTAGCTCTAACTAATGTATACCAACATGCAAACAAAATATAACGGCTTTATATTTTTATGAACAAATTAAAGAGAGAAAAAGAGCATTTGGTATAGTGAGGAAAAGAAGGAGGCTGCACAACACTCAAGGCCAAGACTATTCCACTATCTCTCCATCTACGTGCCTTTCTATTTTCTATGCATCCCTTCCTAAAGTATTTCAATTCACTAATTAACCTACTCTCATTATCTATATCAACAATTCCAACAACCATGCCTCATTCCTCTTAAAATTGTAAAAAGGGTTTTAGGGAAAACATACCCAAGAGGCTCGGAGATCAAAGTTCTTTATAATTCTTTCACATCCCCCAAGTTTTTTTATACATTTCACATTTGACCCTCAACGTCACTCTAAACTCCCAAACGCCCCAAATTGTGTCAATCACTTGTATATCATTGCTATACACAATCGTATTACTTTATATATATACATATTAAAAAAGGTGGAGAGGGACATAAGCCCCTTGACCCATTATATAAGACCCACTCATCATTCCATCCTTTTGCACATTGTCTACTATATCAATCTTCTTCCTCTTTCATTTGTTGCTTTTATATAACCAAGTCTTTGCTTTTAGGGGTCAGCTATGGTGTCTACAGAAGAAGACGAAGGTCTGAGAAAGATGATTGAAGGTGTTTTATGTATGAAACATTGATGATAACATTAATGGATGGTTTGGAGAAAGATGGGCTTTGCAATAGTTTACGCTCTTTCATAGAAAAGTAAGTCTGGGGAGAGCGAGATTATTGCATTGCTTGCTGTTGGGGAATCGAAGGTTACTGGTCCGATTTTTTTTCCTTACCGAAAAAAATCATCATGCATTTTTATAATATCTCTTACTCTTAGTGTTTGTGTGTGCGTCTGTGGGTTTAAACCTACGATTACTTTCCTTACCCTTGTTTTTATGCTATGTTATGAATTGAAGAGTGTCCTTGTAGTGATGGTACTATATCAGCTATATAACAAAAGTTACTTTTCAAATAATTAAGAGAGTGTCGCATGCTATCAAATTCAAATAATTAAGAGAGTGTAGCATGCTATCAAATGGATAAGGAGTTGAATCTTGAGGAGTTAAACTGCTTTTTATTTAATTGCGTCTCCTCTTCCGTTTAACCCAACTAAAACAACACTTAAACGGCGTTTCTAATTGGTACGGCTAGCTAATAAAACCAAACTCTATGTTATACAAAAAAATGTAAACATTGATGATGATAATTACAATTCTCATAAATAAACTGGAAGTGAAAATAAAGGCCCATACATAATATTAGCGGGCCTTTACCATCTATTGGGTTCGGAAATGTAATTTTGTAAGCCCGCCATTTTTGCTTTTTGTCGTTACAAATGAATATCGCTCCGAACAACGGAATTCTAATTACGGTAACTATAGTGGTACACCTTCCCCACTTCTTAAAATTCCAAAACATCTCATACATACGAAAATTCAGGATGAAAAATTGCAAAATGAGACTGGAATAATAAGCCCTCTTCACTCCTCCAGATTATATAGTGGGCAACTTGTAAAAATGGTGGACGCGATTCGACTTTTGACTTCAACAAACGGAGGTGAATCCTTAACTACATCATCACCGTAGTTAGCTAGAAAAATTTCACTCGTATTTCAAATTAGGTGAAGAAATAAACGACAAGTCTTTGTGTCACGCTCTGACAATGCTGTGACGCCGAATTACAATTCGGCAAAGCTCTTGACACGATTTCGCTTTTGTAATTGTTAATACCACACTCTTCTCAAATCAAGCACGTGAAATGAAATTTAGGCCAAGTCATAACCAAATTTACAGAGAGTGGTGATAACTGATAACTGATAAGTATACTCAAAATCGGGTAAACAAGATCCAAACTGTGCGACAAATTGTATATTCAAAATTTACAGGTGAAACCGAAAACACAAAGGTCCTCTCCGATGTCAGACTAGAGGCACCTCAAAAACCAAAAACACACACAAAAAAAAAAAGAGAGAAAAAACAAGGGCGCGCGTGGTCGAATCGACCAGCCAGCCACCGGTTTTCTCTCACAACCGTTGGATCGGAATCTTCATCCGGTGAATCAGTGGAGGGAGAAGCAGGAGATCAAATCCCTCCCGACGCGTCGCTGCGTTTTTGAGACGCAACCATCGGCGACCAAAGCAGATCTACAGAGAGGACATGTGAAATTGAGTTGGTGGAGCCATCCTTCTAAGCACTGCTTGTGGAACACGTGTCGACATTCAAGCTTCCTCACCTCTTCTCCTTCCTGTAGCCTCGACAGACACACCACGCAATCGGAACCGCCTTCGTCAGCGCACCGGTACGAGAAGAGCCGATTCAGGCTCAGCTGATCGGCGAGTACGATGATGTTGGCCAGTCCCGACGCTATGATGGATCCATCGTCGACGGGGAGGTTAGAATTGGAAGCACAGAGATGGAGGAGGAAAGATCGGAGACGGTTGACAAAGACGGCGATGAGAGAGAGGAGCATCAGAGGGATCGAATCGGAAGAGACGTCACTGAGCTGACCTTGTAGCCCCATCGTCTTCGTCTTCTTCTCTCTCTCTCTCTCTAATTTGTATATATAGCTGTTTTTGCTTAACCTATCACACTCTTCCTCTTATTTTTTCCCTTTTTTATTCATCACTAAATGGGGTCAATCGGAATTCTAGTTTGTTCTTTACAATAATGATGAATTTTGTTTATTTTTTTTATTTATACAATAAAACTAAACTAGGTCGAAAATCATTTGAGTTAAATCATATTTCTTTTATTAGATCTTTTTAATATATACTGTATATATGTAGATATAAATATTTGAGTGCTTTCATATTTGATTTTAAAAGAAAAAGAGTACTTTCATATTTATTGTGAACTCCTTTTTAAATAAATCAAATGAGGTTAGACATAAATACCAAATCTTTTATGTGCTATGGTTTTCACAAAATTTGATTTTATACAAACCAACATCACTTCTTTCCCAATTTATATTCCAATTACCCTTCAATTTATTTTGGTGATATTAGAAAAATAATACTATTCGTTACCATTTTTATAGAAGCAACGGTTAGCGATTTTTTGTTTCTTTATATGAAATGAAATGCGTTTTGCGATTAGGAAGAAAAAGAGTGAAATAGAAAAGTAGTGGCTGGTATGAATGTTTAAGCTAATAGAGGGCTACATACTGAGGGGGACCAACTTATAATTTTTAAAGATGAGTTTGTTTTTTATTGGAGAAACAATTTGTAAAACACTGATGAAGATTTTGCACGATCCTCGCTAACTTATTGTCTCACCACCTTCCATATTTTATACGTTTCGGACCCCCAATAATCATCATACGTCATCAATTCTACGGTTTCTACCTTATAAAAAATATGTTCCAGCTTTCTAAACTAGATAACTACAAATAACTTTTGAAAAAACAAAGAAAAATTTAGATTACTTAGGAGATTGTCTGGATGGATCGAAACCGGTGCAGATCTCTGTCTTAATTACGTGAGTACAATGAAGGAAACTTAAACGAGAGCGAATTCGACCCCAAAAAAAACAAAAGAGTGAAGGACAAGTAACATTAGTCATTAGAAAAATGGTAAACGGCGCTGTCAAAGTGTCAAAGATTCATTTTACGGTATAAAATACAATTATATAAGTTTTAAAAGTTTATATTTCAGAAAGGAAGTGGAAGAAAAGAAGTCTCCGTTTTCGCCGTCCAAAAAGATTTGGGAATCCACCGACTGGCACAAGTTGGGATTAAGTAAGTTGATTAACACATTAATTAGGCTACAAACAAAACCACACCACTGATTATTGTTATAATATGATAACGAAGTGCAGTGGGGTTTAAATAGAGAGAAACTCCGAAAAGGGAAGACGAAAAGGATGTATTGTCTTGTCTATCATAATTAGCAAGGTTTTATTTAATTGGTGATTACCAACTCCAATGAGATTAGTATTGTGTGGTGTCAAAACATGTAATGATTTGAGTAATACTCCTATTTCATATTTGGAGAGAAGGCAAGTAATATAAAGGCCATTCATTTTTCAAGCATGGTGTGGCCGAAGGGAAACCACACAAGTTCAAATTATTGTATGGAAAAAAAGGCAAGTCGCAGTCATTAGTTGAATTTAGGTTGAATCAACCAGACCAGTTTCTATTGGGTCTCGATTGGGCCCTAATGTACCTACAATATGGGCTTAAACCTTTGTTTTGCAGGAATTCAGGCCCATTTTGTTTTCAGTTATCATTACGTTGTTCGAAAAACATAATTTTTTCTTTGCCTGTGTTTGATCCCTTCTAAATTTCGCAAATATGACACACACATGCAAAACCTATTGCGACGTTACTTGATTTTAGACAGACAGTATACTTAATTCAATACGGACGTTCACCAATATGCAAAAACCATATTTATCTATTGTATAAGTAAATTTTGTATTGATATAGGTCTATTAGTTCTCATAATTTGTAATAATATCTTATTTCGGACGTTCTCATTATCTTATTAGTTATATCCCAAAGAAATAATATTGTTATAGGAGTTCAGCTTATATTATTATTACTTGATTAAATATATTTATTATATAATTATTATATGACTATTATTTTTTATTATACAGCATAACTGAAGTATATTATGTTATTTAAAAATTTTTATCTGGTTTTCAATATTATTTTAGTTACATTTAAAAGTAATTGTATTTTGTTTAATATTTTTTATAAATTAATTCAAAAATCTTAAGATAAACTCCGCATATATGCGGGGTCTTATCTAGTAACAAATAAAGTGAAAAACGCAATTTTTTTTTTAATGATGGGTATATCACTTTTTTTGTGTACCAAAAAAATGTTAGTTTGGAAATTGAGTATTCAAAAAAATGATACTACCAAATTGACTGAAAATGAAAAGGATCATCACATGGCAGTTGGTCGCTCTGCGTGGATCTAACAAGAAGCAATTGGTGGTTATAATGTAGCATTTTTAAGTATCAACGGACAGCTTCTGACATGAAAGCAACAAGTTATAAAAGATATGTTGTTATTGGTGCCATTGCAAGACAATATGAGGATCGTTAATCATATATTACTTGCAAGTGAATAACTCTTGTTTGACTGTTTCTTTAGGAGTAAAACAAATTTTTTTTTCTCTCATATTTTTTGAGCTTTGACTCAACAGTCAACACACAAAATATTTGTAAATATCTTAATCTAAACATAAAATGTCCAAACTCTAGGGGTTGGTTGTATTAGCAATTAGGAGCATGTGGTTTTAGCTCCTAATTGCTAATACAACCAACCATGTGGTTTTCAAAATGCAGTCATATGCATTGAAAAGAAAACCATAATTAAAGTCGTCCGGAGGGATCAGAAACAAGAAAGGACCACTCTTTCTTGCTTGTCTTCATATGCTAACACTTATACTTGAGACTGACTATTTTGAGGTTGTCCTCCTCACATCATTTCTAGATGTAGACCACACTACTCTCTCTCTCCCCCTCATCTACCATTTTACATGAGATTAATCCTTCCAGGTTTACTTGTTTCTCTGTAGTCTATACATAACCAACTCTTGTTGGTGAAATTAATGATAGACTTATTGTCATAATTATACGTGTATGTACTTTATTACGAAATCATTCATTATCACGCCATTATTGGTGTCAATCGATATGATGATAATGTAGTGATAATATACACTTAGAGCTGTAATGCTTTTCATTCTGCCAATCATTACCACTTCAATGATTTCGATTTTCGAATATCATCAAATTTGAAATTCTTAATCCCTCAATCTCATCATTCAGTCATTTACTTTGACCTGATCAGCATTATCTTTATCTCTCTCTCGCACGCTTTTTCTTCTTGTACTGTTTAATTTACTTGTGGAATATCCTCGCTTTTATTCCAAGAATCTCATGATCTTAACTTTTATGATTTCAGTCATCATTGTTAATTATTTAGCTATTATTATTATTATTATTATTATTATTATTATTAGTGGAAAAGGTAAAAGAGATAAAAAGGAAAAAAATAAAAATATAAGAGAGAGAGAGAAGAAGGGTTAATGTTATGAGAAGTGGTGTCTCCATCTGCATGGTCTTCTTATAGGAATGAGCTGTTTATATTTGTTTCTAGTAGAATTCAATTTTTCCAGATACCATTACTGTTATAGTTACTTATTCGCAGTTATGTGGAGATTATGATCAATGAATTAGTTAGGCTTTTTCATTCTCCACATTTGTACATTTATATCAGGATGGTGGTAGAGCTATTATTGTGATCGATTTGAGGCACAGAGACATGTCCATATCACTTCACTTGTTTTGTTCTCTCTTGAATTTATACGATGACTTTCCCTAAAATAAAAAAGAAATGAATTTATACTACTAATTAGGGCTATTATTCCCTGCTTCTCCTTTGTACGTTTGGGAATATCTGTCAAATCAATTACTTGAATAAGAGTATTAATAAGTTTCAAAATCTAAGGTATTTCATATATATATATATATTTTTAATTTGGTTGCAATTAAACATTGTATCACGTGAAAACCATAAATGTCAGGTTCTTTTCAATGTATTAATTTTGCTTGACGAAAATTAATTTGTCAAATAGACTAAATTGAATTCGTCATAAAAACAAAAATCGTTGGAATTAGTATTATTTTTAATTAACATGCATTAAAGGGAAGAGGATGAAGAGGAAGAAGGGGTAATTCAGGCAAAAAACGAGTAGAAAAAGGGAAATCAATCGTGGGGGAAAGAAAGCAGAGTCGTTTTCAGATCGTGAACAGAAGCACAAGCAGAAGCGTATCTGTTCCCCTCTCTCTCTCTCTCTATACTTTGACCGTCCCTCTTCTCTATTCATCATCATCGAGACCATTCTACTCCGATTCTTACTTCTTCTTCTTCTCACTCTGATTCTCTCCCATTTCAATCAAAATCTCTACCTCGCTCCCTAGGGTTCTTCTTCTTCATCCTTTTTCAGGTAATCCCAATCTCCTCTCCCGTTTTTGGTTTTTGTTTTCCCCAACCATTTCGTTTTTTTTGTTTTTGTATTTTTGTAGCGTATTTTTACATAATTCTCTGATATTTGCGCCTGCTTTTACCTCTGCAGAGACAGACACCTTCTCTGTCTCCGCTTGTACCTTGTACCTCCCTTTTACCTCCCTCTCCGTATCCACTCCATTGTCTCCCTTTTTCTCTCTTCTCTCCTCTTTTCACCTTAATCCTTATTTTTTTCCCCACTGCTCGTTTCGAGGTTGCTTCTAAAAGCCCTGCTTAATCTCTCATCTCCAACTTAAGAGATATCTCTGCTCCTTCTTCTTTCTTCTCTCTTCTTATTAGCAGCATACTTGAGAAGCTGGTTTGGCCATGGAGCCCAATGGGTACAAGAAAGAGAGAAGGAAGGAGTATTTGGGGAGAGTGAATGGTGGTGGTGGTGATGTTGTTGAGAATGATCTTGATCCATGGACTGCATGGGCTTACAAGCCTCGCACCATCTCTCTTCTCCTTATTGGCGCTTGTTTCCTCATGTGAGTCATCATCATCTTTCTCCTGCTATTCTTCCCATTTTCTTGTAATCCTCAAAATTGGGTTTTTGTGAATTCTGAATTAGATGGGCAAGTGGAGCTCTTGATCCTGAAAGCACTACATCTGATGATCTTGTCACATCTGTCAAAAGGTTTCTCCTTCCCCTTCTTCTTTTTCCTTTTTTTTGCCTATGACACACCCCATGATGTATATAGATAGCAGCCTTTGATGTTTTTTTCTTCTTCTTTAAATTTGACTCTATCAGTTGACACTGCTCTCTACTATTGTTTCTTTCCCAGGGGAGTGTGGGCTATGATTGCTGTCTTTCTTGCTTACTCTTTGCTCCAAGCCCCTTCAACGTAATCAGCTTCCTTCTCTTTGTGTTCATTGTAGATTTTCAAATTTGACAACTTGTCATGTGTCTTTAATCAATTTTTGTTTAATTTGCTTTATGCAGGGTTCTAATTAGGCCTCATCCTGCAATCTGGCGCTTAGTACATGGAATGGCCGTCATTTACCTTGTTTCACTTACTTTTTTGCTCTTCCAGGTTCACTTTTTCCTCTCTGTATATTACACCACTCTTGCCTATACCTATGACTATAGCTCCTACAGTGAGCAAACTCTAATATTCACATATTTTATCCTCCCAGAGACGTGATGATGCCAGGGAGTTTATGAAGTTTCTCCACCCTGACCTTGGAATCGGTAACATTTTTTTCAAGAGCTGATTGCTATTTTGTTCACCACATTTATGATTGGCCATTCTTATTGAGTTTGCTCATGTTGCAGAGCTTCCTGAGAGATCATACGGTGCTGACTGTCGTATCTATGTGGCTGATCACCCAACAAACAGGTTTAAAAATCTCTATGTATGGTATCTTCTCAACACTTCACCTTTATTTCAAACAAACTTGTCTTACCAACTCCGCTTTCTCATGTTGGTGGGGCATAACTTTCATATCATATAAAGGCTTATGCTTTGATTAATAATTTTTCCAGGACACAGTATTTGACGAGTTTTTCTTGGCTCATATCTTTGGATGGTGGGGTAAAGCGATTCTGATCCGGAATCAGCCGCTTCTGTGGGTGCTTTCAATCGGTTTTGAGCTATTGGAGGTTGGTCTTTGTCTTCATTCTCCTTATATTTCCTGGTCTTCATTTCCCCTGTGTCACACTAATAGTATATATTTATGTTTCTCCAGCTTACTTTTAGGCACATGTTACCAAATTTCAACGAGTGCTGGTGGGACAGTATTGTTCTTGATATCTTGATATGCAACTGGTTTGGTATGATTCTTAAATCTTAACCTGCCTTCCCATTCTATACGCCGTGCTTCTAAGATGTTATGAATGACAGTTTATGTTGTTTGATCTTGGTAGGTATCTGGGCAGGAATGTATACAGTGCGGTACTTTGATGGAAAGACATACGAGTGGGTTGGGATTAGCCGCCAGCCTAACATTATTGGCAAAGTAAGGTTTTTTGTTCAACCTCAAGAGTGCGTAGACATGGTCATAGCCGTTGTTGTGCGATTTGTTAGAGTTTTGAATATTTTTCAGGTGAAAAGGACATTGGGGCAGTTCACGCCAGCTCACTGGGACAAGGACGAGTGGCATCCGCTGCAGGGCCCTTGGCGTTTCATTCAAGTGCTCACTCTTTGCATCGTATTCTTGACAGTGGAGCTGAACACATTCTTTCTTAAGTTTAGCCTGTGGATCCCTCCTCGAAACCCAGTGATTCTCTATAGGCTGATCTTGTGGTGGCTCATAGCGATACCGACAACAAGGGAATACAATTCATATCTTCAAGACCGGTAAGGGCTATAGCCGCTGTGATTTTTGGTTGGTGTTAGTTGAGATAGGGCTTTTATATATAACTGAGAGTTTGGTTGTTCACAGGAAACCTGTGAAAAAGGTGGGATCATTCTGTTGGCTTTCACTGGGGATATGCATAGTGGAACTTCTCATCTGCATCAAGTTTGGAAATGGTAAGTGGTTTGCTTACAGATTGCTCTGCTTTATGTATTGATCTATATATGGTTACAGTTACATAATGTGGAGAGTGTAAACTTGGTTTTGGGGTGACACATAAACAGGATTATACCCAACGGAAATGCCAATGTGGGTAGTGACACTATGGGGAAGTGTGGGACTTGGACTCGTGGCCTTCTTGCTGTGTTGGACATGGAAGATCCAGAAGATCCTCGAGAGAAAGAGGCGCTAAGCTCAGCAGACGAGAGAGAGAGAGGTGAGACAGTCAAATGCCATTGTAGGTTTTGATTATTTGTATATAGGGAAGGAGAAGAAGAATGTAAATGCAATTTTCTCTAGGGCTAGTTGTGTGATATTTGACATTATCTGAGCTTCCATCGATTCTTTCATGCGTCAAAATTGCTTTCATCTTGTTTTGCTCCCTCAATCTTACTAGTTACTATGTTGATGACATCAATAATATTACTGGTGCTGGTTTGGTTGAACATTCACACCTTTTACATTTAATACACGTTAATGACATGAATTTCATACTAAAGAATGATGTTAACGCCAATAAGCGTTATTTCTTCTGCCAAGTTTTACATGGCATTAACAACATGATAGTGCTTTTACTGACATTACTACTATTACTTTTTATATGCTACCACTCAAAGCTGTTGTTGTCTTCTTTTGTTTGGTATGTGATATAAAAAAGTATCAATAAAACATGATACGGAGAGACAGTCGTTGTACATTACATATTTAAAGCCCAACATTGGCAGGCTGTCTGAGATAAAATGCAAATCGAGTCTTATCTCCCTATTATTTTATTTTTTTGGTATTATCATCTGAATATCAACATATTAATTGTTTTCTCTTGAAGAAAATGAAAAAGAAAGAATGTTAAATTGATAATGGTTTAGATAATATTAGATTGTGTGACGTGCCGTCCAACATCGCACATGTGTTTTTATCTTTCTTAGGTTTTGCAAATGAAAAATGGTAGGTAATTTGGCATCTTAGACGACAATATTGACCATCTATCATCATCACTCTTGATCAAACATCATATTTATTTATGTATTCCAACTTCCTTAAAAGCCAAAAAGATGTTGTCAGAGAATATGTCGTTTATATGGGGAATCTTGGGAGGTTTGGTACTTTGAATTATCGAGTGTCTTTAATGGGCTTTGGGCTTTTATTATTCTAAACGGCGTGGGCCTAAATATTGTTTGTGCCCATCGAAAACAGGCAATGAAATGAATCTAGAGAAATCTAAAGACTGACTCAAACAAACATCTGCGTAGGGTTCTTCTTCCTTCTCCTCTCGATCTCCTCTCTCACTCAGGTATCGCCAATTTCCCATTTTTGTATTTCATTGAATCTTGTTCAAAACTTTCGATTGCGCCATTTCTTAGATCTTCCTCCAATTTGACGATATCGTCGTCCGACGAATCAATCGGTTCTGTTTTCTGACGCTAATCTCATTTCTGACTCGCAGTTTGCAGCTTTACGATTGACTTTCGCCATGTAAGTTTATTCCTTCAGCTCGATGCCTTTTTTTCTTTTTTTCTTATCAATCTTCAATCTCCACATCAAATATGAGTGGACGGATCTCATGTAGTCCGGTCTCTAAGTTTCTAAACTGGAATCGTCGTCTAGCGTGTAGTGATCGGTCCATGGTGATCTAGATTTTAGTTTACCTGTATATAATACCAATCTGCCCATTTCTTCTTCCAGATTTGATCCTTGAATTGTTTTTTGGTCACTACTCTGTACCTTTTCCCGCAGATAATTGAATCTTTCCATTTTTTTTCTGGCTTATAGTTTTGCATCATATAAACCAGAGCTTCTACTTGTAAGAATGGCTTTCTGTCAAAGTGCGATAATCATCATATTATTTTCTTTCCACTTTTTAACGATCACATGTGTTTTGGTGATGTTTCATCCTCGATGATTTAAATCCTTGATTTTACATATTAATGATTTTGCTCTATCTTTATTGATTATTTCAGGGCAGATGAGGAAGTTGTTGATCCAAAGAAGTACCTTGAGGAATCTTGCAAACCAAAATGTGTGAAGCCACTACTCGAATATCAGGTGAATTTGTGTAATAAGTTTGATACAGTGCCATGTGTGTGTGAAGAGAATTCAATTTTTCACTGATACAAGTCTCCTGCTGTTGTGGTTCTCAGGCGTGTGTGAAGAGAATCCATGGTGATGACTCTGGCCACAAGCATTGCACTGGGCAGTATTTCGACTACTGGCATTGCATTGACAAATGCGTAAGTAGTAACAGATTTTGCTTTTGCTTTTGTTATTCACATCTTTCTTTTGACAATTTGACACTGAGATGAAACTGGATTTTTGGATCTTCAGGTTGCTCCCAAGCTTTTTACAAAACTGAAATGAAAAAGAGGCGAAGATGGAAGACTACATTGTCTTTAGTCTGCTTCATGAAGGGATGTATAAAACGCAGTGGATCTTGAAATTTTCTTTTTTTGTTTAACTGCAAACCTTAATGCCAAATGGCTGTTCTTCTCGGTTTTGTTTCTATCGCAAGTTGCGTTTATTACTTTTTTTTTTTTTGCTACAGACGTTGCTATTGTGCTCTACTTTTAAGTAATTGCATACCTAATAACAACAGTGTCCCTTTTGTTGGTCCCATTGTCTTAATGCATTGAACAATTCGTTATGCTTGGTGTTTCAATAAAGGTATATTCGGTATTAGATAGCTCGCTACGAGTACCATTATGATTCGTTTGGAAATTCTTGGTCTTCTAAAGAAACAGCCGGCGGCAATTGGAACCTTTTTCTGTTTCTGTTTTGTTTTGAGGTGAAAGAAGAGAGGTAGGTCTCTTTGGTAAAGTCACATCTCAACTGTGGCTGGGCGACTTTTCTTTCTCTGTTTTATACGGAGGTGAGAGAAAGAAAAGAGACAAGTCACATCTCAGTCCTGGCTCTGAATAATGTGCATTATTCAGCAGCCGCTTGTGAAGGACAGTTTGGAGGAGTGTGGGATGTAATTGGGCACGTTTAGATTGAAGCTAATATTTTGATGTCACCACATTTCCCCCTTCCTTGTAGTTAGACTCTACAACAATAGTGTAGATTCTACCTTTATTTAAGCGGTTAGAAAGAGCCTAAGTAAATACTATTGTGATTCATCACAACACAGCCATGAACGGTGGAGACGGTCCTTCTAGTTATGCTCGCAACTCTTCCTATCAGGTTTCCATTTACATCACTCTTCCACTAACCTTTTTTGTTAGCATACCAAAACGTTTTTACTTATGTGCGTGCTCGTAGAGGGGAGCCATTGACGCTGCTGAAGAACTCCTTAGGAAGGAGATACACAAGCGGCTCGACCTCACCAGCAATTCTTTCTCTTCTTCGTTTACAATAGCAGACTTTGGATGCTCCTCTGGCCCCAACACCATTATTGCTGTAGATATCATCATTCAAGCCCTCCACCACAAGTTCAGCTCTTGTCTGCCTAATGCCAAAACCCCTGAGTTTCAAGTCTTCTTCAACGACCTCTCACACACCGATTTTAATGCACTCTTTGCTTTGCTCCCTCCTCAACGCCCTTACCTCGTTGCAGGTCCACTACTTAACTTAATTTAAATCGGCTTAAGTAACTCCTCCGTTTACTATCATATATATATATATATAGGTTCCTCTCTTGCAGGTGTCCCCGGCTCCTTTTATGGGAACTTGTTTCCCAAGGGATATCTCAACTTTGCCTACTCCTCTTGCGCCCTATGTTGGCTCTCCGACTTGCCACCCGAGCTAAGTGACAATACCTCTCCTGCTTACAACAGAGGCAAGATTCACTACACGGGAGCATCAGCAGAGGTTGCGCAAGCCTACTCTCGTCAGTTCAACATGGATATCAAGTCGTTTCTGCGTGCAAGGTCACAGGAGCTCGTAGAAGGCGGGTTGATGGCATTGATCGTGCCTGGTGTACCAGATGGGTTTCTCAATTCTCAGTATTCAACGGGATCTGAGTTTGATCTGTTAGGCTCATGCCTCATGGACATGGCCAGAGAGGTACTTACTTGGTGGGTTTTCCTCAAGAAATAAGAATGCATGACTGATTAAAAGGACCATAAAACACTTTTGACTGCAGGGAAGAATAAAGGAAGAGGAGGTAGACAGTTTCAACCTGCCCATACATTACACAACTCCAAAGGAACTTGAAGACATCATCAGAAGCAACAGAGAGTTGAAAATCGATAAAATGGAGATACTGGAGGGCATGAACGCACGCGACACCATGCCTGACCTCAAGTCGAGGGTTCTGTACCTCAGAGCGGTGCTGGATGGTCTCATTCGCACCCACTTTGGCCACCAAATACTCGATGACCTGTTTGATCGCTACTCCCTCAAACTTGCTCATTCCTCTTTTATCCTCAATCCTCAAACACACAAATCCATCATGATCTTTACCCTTCTCACTCGATGTCGTTACGTCTGATATATGTTCTCCAATGTCAATAAAAAAAGGATTTACCTTATTTATATATATGAATATTGTTCTTTACACAACTCCCATCCATCATCACATCGTCTCTACTTTAAATAAACTATTCAAAGAATTTGAATAAATAATAAGCAATCTTTCAATTTCATTCAAGAAACATGTGAAAGAGGTAGTAATCCACCAAGTACTCACAAGAAACACAACAGTAATAACAATAACACCACAGTTTATACTTCAATCAAGTTACAAATCACTGCCTGTAGTATCCGCCGGCTTGGTGAGGTGGCGGGTAGGGGTTCTGGGAGGTATATGGAGGCCGAGGCTGCTGGCCCTGTGGATCATAGTAGGAGCCTTGTTGCCATGATGGATGAGGCTGTTGCGGGGCCTGAGGAGGGTATGGTTGTGGCGCCTGGCCATGAGGTGTGTGGTATGGGGGAGGTGGACCGTAGGGTGGGACAGTGTAGCCAGGCCTTGAATGTTGCTCAGGCGGCCTATAGTATGGTCCTTGTTGGTGAGGATGAGAAGGGTTCTGAGTCTCTGGAGGAGGAGGAGGCGAACTTGAAGCCCTTTGCTGATGCACAGATGGGTATGGACCGGAGCTTCTATGATCCTGAAAACTCAGTCCAGACATCTGTCGTTGCACATCTTCAATCATTTCTCGGCACTGGATACTCCTTGTCATCACAAAATCACTGCACTGCTGCTTCACATTCGTAATTGCATCCTATTGAGACCAACAAAAATTCAGAATCGAAGAGCCATCACCTACAAGTGGCATTAGGTAGACAAACTTAGACAGTGAAAAGCTTGCGAGAAACTCACTTGGAGAGTGACATAGAACTTCAAGCCCTCATTGATGTTCTCCTTGATCTCTCGATATTTGATTATGGCAGCTTGAATCTGCTTGTAGCACTTCTCCCTGGATACTGAAGAGCGGGGAACACACAGAAAGCGAGTAAGTGGGTGCAACATTACTTCAAAGTTATATGTACCAGTTCATCACGGATTACGCTTCAACCAACATGTAGAATGCTAAACACAAACTAGTTTGATCCATCATAACGCAGAGATTTTTATGCAAGACAGAAGCTGCTCGCTTACCTTTATAATCTTCAAGATTGAACAGAGTTGAAAACTCTTCGTTTTGAGCCTATAACCAAGGAAAGGAACCCGTTAAAGAGCAGTCAGTTTCTACCAGCAGTGAAACAAGATCAGTACAGTCCCAACAGAAGCTAGCACAGTAAATGTTCTTGGATATCGATTACATTCACCATAATGAAAATAAAGTACTACTACTAGGATGGACAAAAGAGGTATACCTGAATTTGCATCAACAATTGTTCTTGAACTTCAATGTTTTGGGAAATATCTTCACAGATGTGATCATACTTTGATATCTCTCTCCTGAACATATCTTCATAGGAACCTGTGCATGTCATCAGCTTTGGCAGTATGTCATCCTAAAACCAAGTATCAAGCAAAAGCCTAGTGAGTCTTTTGACTCAAATATCATACAAATAATCAAGAAAGACAATGATGACCAATCAATAGAAATATATTACTTTTCTTTTCATATCTTTGAGCATGTCTTCAAGACTTGCCCGCTGAGCACCGAGATTTTCCAGTTGCCTCTGCGCAAAATGGAAGCAAAAATTGTGAGAACAATAATTCGTGTAAGCACTGTCCAAAACCCTCTAAAAGTATATACCCGCAGCTTCCAAAAGAGAGAGGGAATACCAGACTCTGCTTCAGAGTTCCCACGATAGCATCCTCTGTTGCGTCCAGAGACATTATTGGCCTAGCTAGAGTTGGGACGGCAGACTCTATCTGATGAAAAGAACAGAAAACCACAACGTCTATGAATTAGCATACCGGATTTGAGTGTCCTACAGCTAACCCAAGTGTGTAATTTGAATAACCTGTACCCAAATATTTCAGGTGCTAGGATAACCCGAAATGAATACCCCTAAGGGACAACTTCTGGCCACAGTTTGAGAACAGGAGAAACACAACTAGCATGCACGAAAAATAGGAAGTACATACCGGCCGTTGATCAAGGATTGACATGAGGGCATAATTATCTCTCACGGATCGCTCAATCTTCACATCACTTTCTCCAGCTTGTTTCAAATTGGCTGCAAACCGATGTAACCTATCCTGCAAGTTCTTTGTCAGTGTGCTAGACTGAGGCCTAGTCCACCGAGTCCCGAATTGGCTTCTGAACTGAGCGTCTTCAGTTGCTTCTTTCTGCAAAATCTCTTCGGTGTACAACAACAGTTCATGATTAACCCTCTTCAAATCTGTAAGTTGCTGAATTTCGGCTTCCAAGCCAGCTGGACCCCCACTGATCTGAACAGCTTCTACATCTTCTTTCAGATCAGCAGGAAGAGATGAATTACCATCCACAGCAAGAATAGAATCTGGAAGATCCATCTCTTTGAGCCTAACTCGAGTTAGTTCGCTTGCTTGCTGTAATCTCTCAGCCTGAGTCCTAATTACATCATCGACCATCTCAGTGTATCTAGAGAGAGCCTTTGCACTGCTGTCTGGAACAAGGATTGAGAACATCTTCTCCTTGCTCGCATCCAATACCTCAGTCATGTTCATTGGCTTAACCATTGAGAAGGTGGGAAGTGGAGACAAAGAAGCAGGAGAAGGAACTCTCATGAGGTACACTCTGTCGTTTTCCTTGACAGCCCTATCCAAATTGCAATTAATGCTCGCCTCAAGTTTGTTCAACGCTTCCAAAAGCTGAGGAGGAGCCCCCCTTGAAGACTTCTTTGCTTCTGCTAAACGGCTGCTTCCGCTCCTGAGCCGTGCGATTTCTTCTGCAATTTCCTCTTTCTCGTGCAACTCTATTCCATACCTATAACAAGCTTCACAATAGAAGAGTGCGGCTTTCAGCTGCACATGAGAAATCCAGCCTTTCTCAAAATGATCCTTCAACGGTGCAGCGGTTAGCGCAGCCAAAGCTTCCTCGTAGTATATGCCAACCTGATTGCAAGAAAACAAAAAGTGAAAAACTCAAATCGACCCTGTCACATCCTCAAAGTTCACTAAAACAGATGCTCTACCAAAAACTAAGGAAGTCTGTAGCATATAAGCTCATAATCAATCCGCATTTGAAGAATCTAATAAATCAATTCTAAGAGATGGAAGCGTGATGGGACACTAACCTGCCTAGAAATCTTAGCAGAAACACCAGGAGTGCTTCCTTTGGCAATGGTGTTTTCAAAGACACATTCCTGAGCCTGCGCCAGCATAAGCCGTTCCAACATTCCCACGCACTCCGCCGACACGTCAACGGTGGTGCTGCTCTGCCCGATCGATGCCTTGGTGGACTCGTTGTCCTTCAAGTACGCGAACGCCCCAGCTGCAGCGATGAACGCATGTGAAGCCTGACGACGCCCATCCACGGTTGTGCGATCATGGCCGAGCCCAATCTGGCTGTAAGTAGCGCCGAGATTGAAGAGAACAGAGGCTTTCTCCAGGTGAATGTTCTGCTGAGTAGCTTTGTGCTTTTGCTTGAAGGCATCGTACCATAGGAAAGAGACGGCGTTGACGTGGTGCTTCTCTGGAGAGATTGGAAATCGTGTCTCCACAAGGCAGAGGGCTTTGTAATAGGAGATGAGAAGGTCTCGCCGGGCGGACGGAGACGGATCGGGGACGCGTTCCACATCGGAGCGGAGTTGCTTCAGGTTCTCAAGATCGTCTTCCAGAAGCTGAGCCTCGCGCTCAGAGTAGGTGAAAGTAACGTAGTTGCGGAGAGGACGGTAGAGATCGACGGAGCTAGTCTTCTTCTCGTGAATGGCGAGCATCAGATTAGAGAGCGCCGAAGACGCCATGGCGGATCAAAATCAAAAATCCCCTTTTGATCGCTATTCCGATTTTCTCTTTTCTTCGATTTTTGGTTTCCTTGATCCTACCTTATTGACGAAGGATCGATCGTGAAGGAGACGGCACTAAGTCCTGCTATTTTGTGTGGAAACGACGAGTAGTCCTATAACTCTAATAAGGTCGAGTCGACGACTCGAGCTTAAATGAGACAATGATGTTCTGTAAAAAATCACCAAATTAGATATTTTTAAAATAATAAATTTGTATGCAAAGAATTTTCAGTTTCATCATCACCATGCTATAACCACTAGTTTAAACCCCTGAAAATTTGGAACTATATAACCTAGGTTGCATGGAAACTCCACCCGGGGTGCGTTTCCCGTTTCGAAAACGTTTCCTCTCGGAAACTCGATTTTTCACGTTTCCTTAAAATCCCAGTTTGGAAACTTGTTGGAAACGCACGTTTCCACTTTGGAAACTCGCGTT
>OVBJ01000341.1:0-63078 GCA_900406535.1 Noccaea bulbosa
GGTTCAATCGGTTAAGGAAACTCGACCGTTTGCGCCAACCCCTGGCTAAACAGATCTAAGGCCTTGAAACCGGGTCATACAATCACTTGACAGCTTGGTGCTTGTATCACGTAGGCTTTCAAAATCTATCGTTTCCAAAACAAACATGCAAAAACAACAACTATGTGCAAACTAAAAGATTTTTTTGAGCAAATAAAAAGAAAAACTTAGGCAGTCTAAAAGGAATTTTTTTGGCAAAATTTTGTAAAGATGATAATTAGACTAACACAACTTCACCATTTGGTAAGGTTCGTAACTACTCCTCGATCTCTGTCTAATATAAGTCTTTAACAAAAGCTTAATATCAAATAGAAACTATATTAATTAACAAAAATTTCCGAAACAATATGTATACTGAACCATAAGATACATCGACTATGACTCAGACCAATTTTGTTATAGTTCTAGCATAATATATCAATGAATAATACATATTTTGATGCATAATATCAATTAGCATACTGAAACTTTAATGTTATGGTTTTGCCTGTAAGGGTTTTGGTTCATCAGCTTTAAATCAATTCAAATTTGCAAAATTGTCTTGGTCATCTTAAAGGTTGGGGTCGAATCTCTTACATCAACGGGGTCCAACCACGTATTCACTTTAGCAGATCCACTGCTGATCTGTCTCCACGATCCAGTCCCATGTACCATTGATCATCACATTTCCTTCATGGCTCATGTTCCTCCACGATTCGTCATTTAGAACCGTCGATTCTCTACAGATCTGATGGCTCCACTTTACTCTTCTCTTTCCTTGGGAAGTCCTCACTCCCAAGAAGTCCCCGCTTTTTTTTTTTTTTTCCCTTTCTTCGAAGTTAGAATCTTGACGAAAGTAAGAAAAAATGCAGGAACAAGCAACTAGCTCTTTAGCTGCGAGCTCTCTTCCATCAAGCAGTGAGAGATCATTGTGCTCTGCTCCGCCTTTGGAGATCAAAGAAGGTCTCTTTTTTCTCTCAAATTTTCCATCTTTAATTTCTAATTTCTTAAATCGAGAAGATCGGTCTCTCGCGAATACGTCTTTGACATTTTCACTTTTGCGGCAGGAATGGAAAGCGACGAGGAGATACGAAGAGTGCCGGAATTCGGAGGAGAGGTCACCGGAGAAGAAAACTCCGGACGGAATTCGGCATCGGCGGCTGGTCAGGAGCAGATTCAGGCAACGGGAGGAGAAAAACAGAGGAAACGAGGAAGGAGCTCAGCTGATAAAGAGAACAAACGGCTAAAGAGGTTGTGTAACTTATGACCGATTTACCCTTCCGAGCTTAGCGATGGATTTGGGGGTGACGGGGCTTGTCTGGTCTTTTTGTTTGTTTCCATTATTTAGGTTGTTGAGGAACAGAGTTTCAGCTCAGCAAGCAAGAGAGAGGAAAAAAGCTTACTTGAGTGATTTGGAGACGAAAGTGAAAGACTTGGAGAACAAAAACTCTGAACTTGAAGAAAGACTTTCAACTTTGCTGAATGAAAACCAAATGCTTAGACATGTATGTCTCTTTCTCTCACGATTCTTTATTTTTCCCACTAGGGATCACTCATCGATTGTTGTTGCTTCGTAATGTACTCAAGTTTGAGACTTAGATCCTTGTGTTTTAGTTGACTATATCACAATGCTTTTTCAAATGGTTTCTGATTTGATGATTTCTACAGATTCTTAAGAACACGACAGCTAACAAGAGGGGAGGCAGTGGTGGTGGTTCTAATCCTGAGTCTTGACGCAAGTGTTTGATCTTTCGTCTTATGATTTTTTTTTTTGTCTGTTGTTGTTGTGGATAATATTTACAGATCAAATGTGTATTTAGATATAACCTGTCTAACTATATATTTAAAATACTCAAAAAAATTAAAAACCTCAAAACCTCTAGCTAGTTATTGATTTCGTGTCAAGTAATTTAAAAAAACTCAAACAAACAAAAAAAACCCAAAACCTAGCTAGTTCTTGACTTCTTGTCAGGTAATTTACAGTTGAAATCCAGTGTTAGTTACTTAGTTATATACGGTAAGCAATGCTATCTACTTATTCAAAATGCATGTATAACTGTCACTGACTAATTGCTATATGTACACAAATAAAGAAAATTTGTTAGTTGATCAGAAACCGGTTGTTTACTGCTCTGTTACTCATACTTATCTCTTTTTGGGCATCTTCTCATTTGATATAGAAGCCAAAACTAATACCAAGTGAAAACTGATGAGAACTTTTTTTTTTTTTTTTTTGGCGCAACAACAAATTCATTTAACCGAGAAGATTACAAAGTCATTAGACCACATAAGACTTTTAACCAAATACAATGATTCCGTCTAATAACACCCTGAATCACTAAGTTGGATCCAACGCTATCCGATCCAGAGTCACTGTATTTTTCAACCACAACGAGATAAATTTCAAACCACAACTCGGTAGTGAAATCATCTCTTAAACCACCTAATTAACACCAATGACACGAAAACAATTACTAACTGATGAGAACATTTAAAACCCAAATTTTGAAACAATAGAAGAACTTCATAATAAAACTGAAGAGATAAGGGAAAAAAAAAAACAGGTTTCAAGTCTCTCTCAAATAACAGTTTTAGCTTAAGTTCTCAAAACATTAGTATATAAATATCTGAACTTCTTTCCTCCCAAAAACACCAAAATCAAGAAGCGAGCAACAATTAAGACCTCCATGAGCATGAATCATGCTGCATGATTACCATCTTCTTTGTCACATTCTTTGCAGTCTTTGTTGCCTCCATGGCCGGGCAAATGAACCCCGAGGAAACTTGCGTAAGAAGAAACATTGCCCGGTCGCAACCACCAAGCTCTCCAGCCGAGCCCAAGATAACAAATTACGAAATTCTTGCGAACCAAATTTGCAGAGACGTAGGCCGTGCCATCATGTTCTATGTGAGGTTGAACAGAAAGTTCCCGTCTCACTACGTCAAAACGTTGTGCAACGTATTTGAAAACGACGAAAAGAAGGTGAATGAGTACATTTTACAGAGCTGGTTGGGATTTTCGAAGCTTGTGCCTGGTTTAACTTGTGTTTCTCATTAACAATTTCAATTGTTATGATTTTAAGGAATTAAAAACAAAAATCATAGTACTTTGATATTGCAATAGGAAACAAGGTTTGGCCATCTAATTTATATATAATTTGTTTTGGTGGAATTGTAAAATTACAAATCAATTTTGCAACTTAAACCGTGTAAATTTTCCGAATTTTACCACATTCTATTTCTTAGTTTTTTTTCTGCTATTGCTTTCTTTTTCCTCCCTAGAAACGAAATCTATATAAAGGGAGACGGCAAAAGTAAAAACAAAATGAAGAGGTTGAGTAGGCACAGAAAATAAAAATGGGTTTGACAAAAACATCTCTGCTTTTCTATTTTCTCTTCTTCTTTCATTTTCAACACAACCTTCTCTCCGTAGATTCACGATCCTTACGTAAAGCCTCCGTTGTTGATACGAGCCACGTTTCCTCCATATCAAAGCTGGGAGGTATTGCCTACGGCAGAAAGAAACCCAAATTAGCAGTCTTTATCAGGAAAGGTAGGGGAGGAGGCGGACGCGGTGGCCGTGGCGGTGCCGACAAGGCAATTGGGCGCGGTGGTCTAAAGCAAGCTCGCAGCGGGCTAGGTGGTTATCCCTTTTTCGCTGTTGCGTCACACCAGAACGCTAATCCTTCAAGCGGTAGCCGGAATCTTGGATGGACAGGGCGTGGTTTCGGTTGGTTGAGTTTATCGGTCTTTACCGGAATAGTTTTGGTTTCATAGGGTTAAGTATTTTTTAGAACTTAGAAGTCGTCTAATCTTATTTACAATTCAAATAGTCTTGTGATATAAATTTAACCGTCGATTCGATTTTTTCTTACAAACAATGGATTGTTTCATTGTTTGATTATGAAGTTACAAGCACACGACATTGTCGAAATATGTTTTTGATCAACACGTGATGACGTGAAGACATTTGTCTTAGATTAATTATCCAGTCGAGAATAACATTATCGAAATATTAAAACCAAAAAAAAAACAAAAAACATTATCGAAATATTATTATGACTCTTTGAAAAATAGTTTTTGTTTACGGTTGAAACGGAAGACATCAATATTGACTACTATTATATTCTTTACGTTATAACTTATAAATATGTTTTTTTCACACATTAAAAAAGAACAACTTTGAAATTCTGTTATATACCCATAAGTGATACACTTTTATAAATTTCTCTACTTCTGTTTATATGCAATGTTATAATATGGTCAAGACTCAGAATTGAGTCATTGTAATACAAAAAAAAACACGTTTGTAAAGATTAATTTCATTTTACAGCAACGTACGATTAATTGTCCACAAAGTTATGAAGATCCTACACCAAATATAATGGCTAAATCTAAGCTAAGTTTTAAGACTAATTTGGTAGGATCTTGATCCATGCAAGAAGTACTAAACTTTACCTTTATAATAATTGGTAGTATGCTTTACCAAAAAATAATTGGTAGTATGTTGTTATGACTTTAAGTCTTTTACCTTATCCTAGATATGTATATATATCGACTGTATTACAACGTTGAATATATCAAACATGGTGTGGTATGTATACAGGAATTAGAAAGCAAACGGTGTGGTATTCATACTATAGTAACGTACATAAATCACTTTATTTGCTTTTGTAAATTTTAACGCTTTTATGGAATATAAGTTAACCAATCTACCATTTTTAAGATTATATAATCGATTCTACACAGTTTCCACAGTTGTAGAAGGAGTCAAGTGACCCATAAATAAAGCAAACGGAAAAATGCTATATAGCCAAATTTGTTGGACACTTTTTTTTTTTTTTTTTGACAACCATTTGTTGGACACTTGTGACTCGAAATTATTGACTATATTGAGTGAACATTTTGACAAAAAAAAAAAACGCTAATTAAGAAAATACAAATACGTATTATTTGTAATGTTAGTCTTCAATCGATTAAGGTAAAAAAAAAAACAAAAAAAAGTTTAGCAACAAAATTAATCATGGAGGAGTTATAGTTAGCTGTTATAACTGGATTAACAGTGGGGAATTACGCGGTTTACTATTTTAGTCATCATGACTCATGTCTAAAACCTGTATACAATACCACACCGTTTGCCTTCTAATTCCTCCCATTCGTTATACGGTCTAAACCAATGAGATTCTGCCACCTCAGCAATTAAAGTCCTTCCCATTCTTTTCTTCCAACGATTCACCACTGTCTGTCTTGTTTTCTTTTGAATTTCTTCCGATTTCTTCCTCCCTCTTTCTCTCTCTATAGAATTACAAAATTTTATAGAGACGAAGAGGGAGAGAAGGTGCATCGCGGAAATCTTGAACTCTCCAGGTATTTCGAGATCGATTCAATATATGTCTCTTCTGTTTTCAGTATATTGTCTTATTGTTACTTTCACCCGTGCTCAATATCTTCTCCTTAGCCCTTAAGGTGATATAGCAATCTTACTCTGAATGTGCTTCTGAAATAATAACGATTGTAACTTGATTGCTGCAGAAATGGAGAGTGAAGGAGGAGGTCCATTTCAGGGAATACTCCGAGATATCCAAGGTAGACGCAAATGCTACAAACAAGATTGGATTCTTGGCATTAAAACCGGTATCAGGTAACCGTTTAAATAGACTCAAATTTCAAATGAATCTTTCTGTTTTGATATGCATATTTGATAGTTTGATACTAAACATTGAATAAAACTCACTTTTTTTCTTCTTCTTCTTTTTGATTTCAATGTTTTACTAGAATTTTGGCTCCGACTTGCTATATTTTCTTTGCCTCGTCTCTTCCTGTAGTTGCCTTTGGTGAGCAATTAAGTAAACACACAGGTAACATAAATATATTTCTTCTGATGTTCCTACTTACGAACATATCCTAAGAAAATTGACCTCTGATGATTTATATTCAACCATGTGTTTTTTAAGGCGGAGCTCTGAGTGCAGTGGAAACATTAGCTTCTACTTCGATATGCGGAATCATCCACTCGATTTTTGGTGGACAGCCATTGTTGATACTTGGAGTTGCAGAGCCAACCATCATAATGTATACTTATCTTTACAGTTTCTGCATTAGTAGACCTGATCTTGGTCGAGAGCTTTACTTGGCCTGGGTGGCATGGTAATGACTAATGACAAACAACAACAAAAAACAATCTTCCCACTCTATCTGTTTTCTGAAGAGTTTTTGTTAAAATTTATGCAGGGTTTGTGTATGGACATCGGTTTTGCTTATCCTTCTTTCGATATTGAACGCGTGCACAATCATCAAAAAGTTTACTAGAATCGCTGGGGAGCTCTTTGGCATGTTGATTGCTGTTCTCTTTTTACAAGAAGCTATCAGGGTACAAAAGTCAATTCATTGCCAAGGTTAAGACACCATATACGTTACCATTAACTAACATGCTTAGTTACATATATGCAGGGATTGATTAGTGAGTTTCACGCTCCCGAGAGAAAAACTCATGACTCAGTTGATTCTCATTTCCTCTGGCTGTATACAAATGGTTTGCTTGCGGTAATTTTCTCGCTAGGGCTTGTGATCACTGCGTTGAAGAGCAGGAGAGCTAAATCTTGGAAATATGGGTTTGGTATGTCATTTTTAGTATATACCATTAGTTTCTTCCTTAAGGTGTGTACGTAAATAGTAACTCATACCACTAAAAAACAACAGGTTGGCTTCGGAGTTTCATTGGAGATTACAGTGTTCCTTTAATGGTCTTGTTCTGGTCTGCCTTGTCTTACACGATTCCTAGCAAAGTCCCTCCAAGTGTCCCTCGAAGACTGTTCTGTCCTCTTCCATGGGAGTCAGCTTCACTGTACCATTGGACTGTCATCAAGGTAAGATCTAATAATGTTATCCACAAAAATATATAATACTTATAGAGTTATGCAAAACTTATTATATACAGGACATGGGGAAGGTACCAGTAATGTATATCTTTGGAGCAATTATACCAGCTGTGATGATAGCAGGACTTTACTTCTTCGACCATAGTGTAGCTTCACAAATGGCGCAACAAAAAGAGTACAATCTTAAGAACCCTTCTGCTTACCACTACGATATCTTTTTGCTGGGAGTTATGGTGCGTTTTTGTTTACATTTTAAAACTGGATTTCGGAAAGATACTTACTTTTTCATGTTTTAGTGAGAAGTTTGAGAAATCTTGTTGTTGCTATGGTGATATAGACTTTGATATGTGGACTGCTTGGGCTTCCTCCTTCAAATGGTGTCCTTCCTCAGGCTCCAATGCACACAAAGAGTCTTGCGGTTCTCAGTCGTCAGGTAAGATCAAAAACATCTGTCAAAGAAAAGTTGATAGAGATGATATTTTCTAAAAACTACAAAGCCTGGCTTTCTTTGCAGCTGACACGCAAGAAAATGGTGAAGAGTGCGAAAGAGTGTATGAAGATGAAAGCCAGCAAATCAGAAATATATGGGAGAATGCAATCAGTGTTCATTGAGATGGAGACATGTTCAGCTCAGGTCTGTACAGTGGCCACGGATTTGAAAGACTTGAAAGAAGTTGTGATGAGACCGGACGAAGGACGACATACGAAAGGAAAATTTGATCCCGATGTGCATATCGAGGCTAACTTGCCGGTTAGAGTAAACGAGCAAAGAGTGAGCAATCTGTTGCAATCAGTCCTAGTTGGTCTAACTCTTCTTGCTGTGCCAGTCATCAAAATGATCCCAAGTTCCATTCTTTGGGGTTACTTTGCTTATATGGCAATAGACAGTCTTCCCGGAAACCAATTCTTTGAGAGACTTTTACTTCTCTTCATTCCTCCAAGCCGGCTTTTCAAGTAAGTTTAAAGCTTGCTTTCTTCTTCTTGTCTTCTTTAGTCTAGTTTTCAGAGAGAGTTTTCTCAATCAGTAATTTTCATCTTAATGCAGAGTCTTGGAAGGAGTACATGCTTCGTTTGTGGAGTTGGTTCCATACAGAGTGATTGTGGCATTCACACTTTTCCAGTTTGTTTACTTTCTCTTGTGTTATGGCATGACATGGATTCCAATGGCCGGGATATTTTTCCCGGTGCTCTTCTTTCTACTCATAAGTATAAGAGAACATCTGCTCCCCAAGTTCTTCGATCTCCAGCATCTTCATGTGTTAGATGCTTCTGACTATGAAGAAATAGTAGCAGCACCTATACAACAGCACTCAAGTTTTGCATACAGGGTAAAGCTATTCTTCTTCTTCTTCTTCTTATTTTTTCTTTTGTAGTTTTGGTGCCTTAATGAGTCTCAACACCTTTTAAACCATTTTGGTGAGAGCAGAAACTGGGATCTTCTCGTCATTTATCAGAAGGAGAAGAAGATGAATTCTACGACGCAGAGATATTGGATGAGATGACTACTAGCAGAGGCGAAATCAGGATCCGAACCATAAGTTTCAAAGAGGTAACAAAATGTTTCATATCTATTCCTCACAAATTTTCACTGTTTGGTTAAACTCAATCGAAGAAACAATATTCTGTTTCAGGTGCAACCGGAGGCTGAAGAGAGGCGTGTAACATTTGAACCACACTAAAACACACCATCTTTTGCAGTTGTTTTTGTATACAAATTGTAACTATGCATATATAAATACATCAGACTATGTTATAATTACTGTTTTGATAGTAGAAACATGTTTTCAGCATTTTAACCTTTAAGTTAACTTGTCCTCAAATCTGGGCTATCTCATTCAAATGATCTAGCACTTGTTTCATTGATGGTCGTTTCTTGGGGTCTTTCTGAGTTGGAGGAAGAAGAAAGACGACTTTTTATCTTCTTTTTTTAAGATAAATTTGAATCTTTATCCCTCAGGTTTGAAGAGTTCAGAATTGACTTTGCCAAAGTCAACAAATATGTGGCAAGCAATACGACGCCGTTTAGTAGATGTCTCTCGATTCCTCTGCTTCCTTCCCGGGTAAAAATACACATATCAAGTAGCGTGTCGCATTTCAACATAGTGCAAATGAAGATATGGCGTCGTTTCTTCAGAGTCTTGTAGATCCGAGGAAGAATTTCTTGGCACGGTTGCACATGAAGTCCCTCTCTAACCGCCTCCGCAAATACGGTACTCACTACTCTCAATCTCTCAATCTTGCGGTGGATCCAAGTCGAATCTTAGTTTTTTCCCTTGACTTTGGAGTTACGAATTATTAGGTCTCAGATACGACGATCTCTACGATCCTTTGTACGATTTGGACATTAAGGAGGCGCTTAATCGGTTGCCGAGAGAGACTGTTGATGCTAGAAACCAGCGTCTAAAGCGTGCCATGGATCTCTCCATGAAACACGAGTACCTCCCAGATAATCTTCAGGTAAGTTTTCCACTAGTGAGAAATAGCTAAGAGATAACATGTGGTTTAGACATAAGAAATCGGATTGTACCGGCTAGCTTCCCGAATCTGGTACAACTTTTTCTGCCATTTCTATGAAAGAAAATGTTTTTGATTTGGTGCTTTTAACTCTCACCTAGTCTATAGAAGCTTACATAAGCCTCTTTCTTTCTTTCTTTCTTTCTTTGCCTCTGTAATCCCACAGGCGTTGCAGACACCATTCAGAAGCTACCTCCAAGAAATGCTCGCTCTTGTAAGTCCCTTGCAAATTCTTGTTAGAGAAAATACCTAATAGAAAAGTTCTTACACGAGGGGCTTTGCGTGCAGGTGAAGCGAGAGAGAGCTGAGCGAGAGGCTTTGGGAGCTCTACCTCTCTACCAAAGAACCATTCCTTAACCTTGTTAGTCTCTTTTGTGCTACAAATAAAGCCCACTTAGCAAAACAGATCTTTTTTTTTTGTTGTGGTCGACCAACCAAACAAATCCTAATGTCTGTTTTATTAATCTTTAGGCATCAATCTGCCACACAATTTGCTTTATGTATGGTTTATGTAAACATTGTACTTGTGTGTAAGATTGTATGATATTGATGTGTAATGTAAACTAGATTGAGTTAATGGCTTGCATGAGGGTGAGAGTCTTGATACAACCAAAAAGGAGGTTAGGTGTTTTATGTTTACAAAGTTTCTCATCAACATTTTTTACGTGAATCATATACAGCGATGCTTTGCACGGTTCCGGTGAATGAGTGACAAGTCTGAGGTAGATAAGAATGAGATAAGGTATTATATTTAATAGAGTTGTCAGTTGAAAACGATATGGATCGATTTTGATCTGAAGACATTTCCATGTGAGTCACATTAGCAGAGGAGGGGCCTAATCATTAATGAATTACTTAACGAAAAAGACAATGTTGAATTGTGAATTAAATGTAAGTAACTTCCTTCTTGCCTTTTTTTTCTCTCACTTTGCCAAGTATTACTGTTGATTATTAGATTGTTTCTTTTGTTGTTTTGTTGAGAGTCTTGAGAGTAAAGAAGCTTTTATAGTTTTTATTTTTGACTAGTGATTATGTTTATGTAGACTAGTGTGATTATGTTTATCAAACTACATACCGAAAGCACTAAACCAAACCAAATACAAAATAGCTAAACTAATTTCATTTATACACCGTTTATGATGCTTCCAACTTCCAAGTTCTAATTTATAGAGGCCAGCTAAGATTACGCATGATTCAAAAATTGAGAACTTATGACAGGTTCAATCAATTATAGAAAACCTGTTTCGAGTTACTAACTCAATTTTTCGACATATTGACAACTTGGCTTTGAAGTTTGAACTACACAATTTTAAATCCATTTACTTAATATAGTAATGCTACGTAAATTTTATGAACATGACAGACCTTAAATATTTTTGTCTTTACTATATGATTAACCTTGCAATAATTTTTATAAGAAAAGTATTGATAATAGTTTTTGTGTATTATTATTAGGAATGGAGTGATGAGGCTCATGGGCCCGTAAAAGAGTAAAAGAAGTGTACAAGGAAGAGGAGACAAAGGCATGATCCTCTCTTTCTCGCCCTCTTCTTTTTCTATTTGGGTCCCATTCGTTCGTTACCCACGTTCCCGACGGGTTCTCGCCTTTTTTTTTTCTATTTGCTCTTCTCTTCATCGTATTATTATTATTATTCTTCAGATTCAAACCGACTTGTTCGAACTTGCTCTTAAAGTTCTAATCAATAATTTCTGATGATATCTATAACATAATTCTGCCTGAAATGGTTACAATCTAATAGTATCCCTCAAAGTTCCAACCAGAGAAACAAATGGAACCAAGTCATTGAAAAATGATTCATTTAAGTTTCTATAGCTACAAACAAAAAATGTCAAAAGTTCATATAGTTGGAGTCAGTTGAATATAGTATGTGTAGTTAATATTATATCTCTATAAGACTGGAGAGAGATGCAACAGAACTAATTAGTAAGATGTTGATTAGTGTTAACTGAATTTGGATGATTTAGATAAATATAGTTCTTTAGTAAAAATGAAACAATATACAATTGGAAGGCAAAATAGTTGTCCTTTCTTGGGGTGATAAAAGATGAGAAGAAGACACAATTCTGAATAGCAGAGGCCATTTTTTCTGGCCGACTTTGGAAACCGCATTCTTAGCCACTGAACGGCGCCCTTCCATAGCTTATACATTCCTCATTTCTGTTATTAAAAACGCAGCAAATGAAACAAAAGAAAAAACGCACGAAGAGACAAATCAAAGAAGACAAAAGACTTCAAAAAATAAATTGTTTTTAAAGAAACGGGTTGAAACTCTCAGATCTTTTTTTCTTTTGGGTGTAACACATGCCACGCCACGCTAAACGATTCTCCTCGTAGTATGTCCACCGATATTATTTGAAAACGACAAAATTTGGCTTCCACAGCTATTTTCATGATTAGTCACGAGTTCTCTAATTATTTTCACAATCTAATTAAGGCTTGAAGAGTTTACATGTGTTAATGGCATGTGGATAAAGAGATCATCGTTGTATAATCACGTTTAGTGTTCTTTATTTTTTGTCGTGGTCCTCGATCTTCCTCAGTCACCGCCTCACAGAGATGTGACTATATAGTCAGTACTAAAATATAACTATATAAGCATTTAAAAAGATTAGACTAATTTGTTTTAATACCACCCAAATATTCAATACGCTTCCAAATCTCTGGAAAGGAGTGACCGAGTGAGAGAGGTCACGACCCCACGTGGGATAACCGAACTACATCAGTGGCATACACTCGTAATATATAGCAACCTCCAAGGGTACTTTAGTAGCTCCAGCTCCTTATAAGCAATTGCCTCGACTCTCTTTGTTAATTACACAAAACCATTTCTCTTTTCTCTCTTTGGCTTCCGTCATAATGGGAGGCGCCACCGTCGTGTCATTCTTCCTTCTTCTCATCGCCACCGCCAATTCCGCCGTGGTCTCCTTCCGTGACGGTAATCCAATTACACCATACATACACAATTAGACCATATATAATCCATTTCGTAATGCATTTTTCTTTCCTCAAAATTCCAATTTAGTACTATAACGAAAGTTAATAATATATATATCTTGAAGAACAAACCTCGAATCCTTACTCAACTTTGGTTTTACTCTACTACAATTCTCATTTATCTTCTGAACCTTTTGCTACTGTAAATTATGGTCATATCTTCTTCTTAGTTATTGCTTGTTAAGTAATACTATTAAACAGTTTTTATGAAAATAAAATGGAAAAATATCCATTTTATAAATTGTCTGAATGGTTGTTTATAATGGTATTAGTACTTTGCCTCTGCTGCGAAAGTACTGAAACGAAGAAATTACAGTTTTAGATTATTCATTCATAAGTCGATGTTAAATTTACACTTTTAACCTCGTTTCTGACACTAATAATAAACACACCGCAACTAAAGCTTTTGGACATTTCCAATCAAGGAAGTAGAGTGGGTCCATCAAGAAAAGCTAATAGAGTAGTACATGTTAATACAGGCCCACTTAGGCTGTCGCTCGGACACACCTCACGTGCCTACCTTTTTCCCTCTTTTCTTGATTCCTAATTTTCTAGAGGTCAATTTTGTCATTTCAAACAGGGCTGTTACCGAACGGCGATTTCGAGCTAGGACCAAAGGCATCGGACATGAAAGGAACAGAGGTGTTGAACAAAATGGCAATCCCGAACTGGGAAGTCACAGGATTCGTCGAGTACATAAGCTCAGGACACAAACAAGGAGACATGCTTCTCGTCGTCCCCGCCGGAAAATTCGCTGTTCGGCTCGGAAACGAAGCATCGATCAAGCAGAGACTTAACGTGGTGAAAGGAATGTATTACTCGCTCACTTTCAGCGCCGCGAGGACGTGCGCTCAGGACGAGCGGCTCAACATCTCCGTCGCACCTGACTCCGGCATGATTCCGGTGCAGACGGTGTACAGTAGCAGTGGTTGGGATCTATACGCGTGGGCGTTTCAGGCGGAGAGTGAGGTCGCAGATATAGTGATTCATAATCCAGGCGAGGAAGAAGATCCAGCTTGTGGACCACTCATTGATGGTATTGCCATGAGATCTCTTTACCCTCCCCGACCAACCAACAGTAAGTTTTAATTACTTACTTTATACTCTCTCTTCGTATACATTCTTAAACATGTCGTGTTATGTATGATATTACTGGGGATGTGCTTAAAATCTGACACGACATTCACCAAACTCAAAACTGAATTTTCAGTTGATTTTTTTCTCGATTTGAATTGGTTTTTATTTTTCGGTTTGGTTCTGAATCATTTTCTGTTTTAAGATTCGGTTTAGGTTTCAATTTAGTTTGTTTTTTGGGTTAGTATATCGATTTGGTCTTCTGATTAGATCGGTTTACCAACATTAAACACTCCTTAGCTTTAGTAGTAATTCCCAAAATTCGACGAAACAATTGAGCATTGATGATTTGTTTGTGTATGATTTGACAGAGAACATTTTGAAAAACGGAGGATTTGAAGAAGGTCCACTAGTGCTACCCGGTGCGACCACAGGAGTTTTGATCCCACCGTTCATAGAAGACGACCACTCTCCTTTACCCGGTTGGATGGTGGAGTCTCTCAAAGCCGTCAAATACGTAGACACCGAACACTTCTCAGTCCCACAGGGCCGTCGAGCCATTGAGCTAGTGGCGGGGAAAGAGAGCGCCATCGCTCAAGTCGCTCGGACCATCATTGGGAAGACTTACGTCCTGTCTTTCGCGGTTGGAGATGCTAACAACGCTTGTAAAGGATCAATGGTGGTCGAGGCTTTTGCAGGAAAAGATACGCTCAAGGTACCTTACGAGTCGCGTGGCACCGGAGGCTTTAAACGGGCTTCGATCCGGTTTGTGGCGGTTTCGACACGAACCAGAGTTATGTTTTACAGCACTTTCTATGCCATGAGAAGTGATGATTTCTCGTCTCTGTGTGGACCTGTGATCGACGACGTGAAGCTTATAAGCGTCCGTAAGCGGTAGAAGAATGAAACCCTGTTACAAATTTACAAGATCTCAAGTGTGAGGCTCTATTTTTTAAATTTGTCTTTGGTGTGTTTTGATTTTTCTTCAAAAAGAGATGCTAGTGAAAGAACAGAGGTAGGGTTTTTATATATGCAAATGGGCCTTGCTTATATGTACTAAGTTCGACAAAATTATGGAGACTTCTTTACACTTCAAGAATCAAAGTGTTATTAGCAACATCACCAATATAATTTTGTCGCCTTAAAACTAAACTATTTTGTAGAAGATGCAATTCGAGTCTTTGTTCTCCAGACAAAACAAAATGCTAATGGATTGTTAGAATCAGCATGCAGAAACAATTCAGGTAAAAGTGTAACAAAGCCTTGCAGAAGTCAGCAATCCAAATTATGAAGCTCTTTGGTGTTATCTTTATCAAAATGATAAACTCAAGTGGAGATCAAATTTCACCAAAACCGAAAGAAGAAGGTACTCAAATTTAGCATGAAAGTTGGTTGAAACTTAAGTTGGAAATAGCAAGGGTCACATGAGGATTACAGTGGTAAGTTGGTCAAACTCAGTCATCAACTTAACAGGAGACTACTAGCTAGAGAGGAGGACTGACGATCACATCATTTATCGACAAAATGAAGTCTGACCGCTGTAACCACATCACCTGAGCGTTCAAGCTCACACACAACAGTGTCTCCTTGTTGCAGCTTGTGCCTACGACAAATGGCTGCCCAGCCAGTGAAACAAGGATAACCGGTATAGACCTTAATCACGGCGGCCTCCTCTGTTCCGTCGGGAAGATGGTAGTTTATGGGGGAATCAACGGTGCCAAACTTCAAGCCATACTTCTTAATCACCGGCTGCCTCACATACTACTTGCACAAACATTGGAAAACAGAGAAGAAGAAGATAAAGCCTTTAGCTTTCAAAAAGGCAACAGACAAAAGAAGAACTGAAAACTTCATGACTAGAATCAGTAACTGATGATATATTACCAGAACGTCTTTCTTTTTCCCCACTTTCTTCACAAAGTAAGCACTTTTGGGATTAAGGAGGTATTCCTCAGGGCTTTTGACATTACCACAACCCTGGCCTGCTGGGCTATTTGTTCCTCCGTTTGCTGAAAATTTCCCCACCAAAACAAGAACAAGATGAATCAAAATTTGGCGTAGTACCGAGTCATCAAGATGGTTTCTTTAGATCTGAATAGCCTTACCAGAGGCAGATGCAGAGGTAAAAGCAGTGGCAGTGGTTGTCTCCTGGTGGGGCTTAGGATGAAGCGGTTCAGCTTCAAGAGGTGCTGTCATGATCTCTTTCTCACCATTCTTAATGATTTTCACTTCAAAACACATTGTGTCTTGGTGTGTGAAGACCAGTACGTCATTTGGAGCTAAAAGGTTGTCATCCACAAACTCATTCCAATCTTCTTCTACGATAAACAGACCTTTCTTTTCTCGCTGGACCCAAAGTAGCCATGAGTTTTCCCAGCGAACATTAAACACCACACTGTGCTCCAAAACCCCGGGCATGCTTCTCTCAAACTCTTCCGGAATAATCCTCTTCATAAACCCCATAAATCACAACAGTTAGTTGAGAAGAAACACGAGACTAGAAGCTTTCATACACATTTAGGAGAATAAAAGCAGCAAAACACGAGCTTAAAATGGTTTGTAGGTCAAGCAATGCAGAGCAAAGGTATGAAAAGGACTTGGACCAAAACCAGCAGAAACATGAGCTAGAAAGCGAATGAGAACTGCGATGTAAAGTTACACAGAACGAGAGAGAAAACAGGGCAATAAGTAACAAGAAAGTTCACAAACTAAAAGGCAAAACAGAAACAAGAACCAGTGATTCTTGAAAGATAAAAAAAAGAAAATTCAAGCTCTTTCGAACAACGACCAACATATAGTACTAGATGGATTTCATGTAATTAAGGATTATCACCTCGATACTGTTCTAGCAACAACATGGAAACAAAAGAGCAAAAAAAATTCGACAGAGGACATGTTTAAGATAAATTCTTGAATGACAATGCAATTCAATGGAAGAGAGTCCAAGAACAGAGAGTAAAAAATCATATTCAGAGGAAAAAAGGAGAAAGGAAAGAGTTTACCATGGTTTTAGATTTCCAGTTATCTCCCAGAGGCACAGACTTGCAGAAGCTAGGCCTGCTCACATTTTGCTCAACAACACTCCTAGCAGCCGACATTTTCTCGGTTCCTCCCTTCAACTCTAAAACGGGATGGCTTGGTTCTGAAATTAGGGTTTGTAACGAAGCAAAACAATGTGTACGGACAATGCGAAAATCCCCAGATTGGAGTTAGGGATTACACTTAATTTGTTTGAGAAGGAAAAAAAAAAAAAAAAAAAAANCAAGTAGGTGCTTAAAAGTAACGTCGCAGAGTACCTAAAATTTGTATCGCCGGAACGTGAACTGTATGCACCGTCGTCGTCACAGTAGAAGAAACTTCCCCTCGCTGCGTCTGCTCTTCTCTCTAAAGTCCTCTGGAGACTCTCTCTGCTATAAAGGAGAAAGAGAGATGGACAGAAATGGCAGAATGCCAAATTGTACCTGTCACTTTGACTCGTACGGTACAAGTAAGTTGGTCAAACATTATTATTATTATTCGGCCCAAGGCCCATTAAAAACTGAGCCGCATGGGCCTTACAAAACTGGAATTTGGAATATGGGACAGCGTATTTCATTAGATGAACAAATGAACCAAACCAAAACAAGAATAATAAGAAATCTGGCATGCAAGATCGTCAAGACTTAAAACAAACATAAGAAATCTGGCATGCTTCTCTCAATCTCTTCCGGAATGATCCTCTTCGTAGACCCCAGAAAGCAGAACAGTTCATTAGAAGAGGAAACATGAGACCAAAAGCTATATATAACTTTCCAAAGGAAAACCTAAAGCAGCAAAACACACAAGCTTAAATGCTTGTAGGTCAAGAGATGCAGAGGAAAGAATATGAAAAGGACTAAGACCAAAACTAGCAGAAACATGAGCTAAAAAAGCGAATGGAACCTGCAATGTAAATGTACACATAACAAGAAGGTTCAAAAAGAGAAAGGTAAAGCAACTCAAGAAGCAGGAGTTTTTTTGTGTAATTATCTTACCCTCCTTACTCCTTAGGAAAATTTTAAAATCTCCCCAAAATTTCTTGAAAGATGGAAAAATCTCATCTCTTTTTTGAACAACAGCAAAGAGCAAAGAGAAGAACCATTTCGACACAGGACATGTTTATGCTAAACTAGATATATGTTCTTGAAACAGAGAAATTTAAGGGAAAGAGTCCAAGAACAGTGAGTAAAAATCAGAGAAGCTCAAGTTTCGAGGAAAAAGAGTTACCATGGATTTAGTATTCCAATTTCCTCCCAGAGGCACAGACTTGCAGAAGCTAGGCTTGCTCACATCTTCTTGGAGCTTTTCAACATCACTCTTGGTCAACATTTTCTCCGTATCGTTTCTGAAATTAGAGTTTGTTGCAAGTGAAGACGAAGATTACTTGCACTTGAATATGTGATAAATAATATCAGAGACACAGTATAAAACTGAGAAACAATGGATGATTAATGCATAATTTCGCATTTCTTTTTTTACACCCTCGCCGCGATTGTGTATTTCGATTGCTAAACCTTTTCCAAAGCAATGGACCCGAAAACGCAATGTGTACGGCACGTGGAAATTTCCCTTCTGGATTTACACTCCTTTATTCTAAGAAAAAAAACAAAAATGCGTAAAATGCAAGTAACTGGATTAAAGTACGTTGCCGAAGACCTGGGACTGTATCGCCGGAGCGTGAAATGCACGTACCGTCACAGTAGAACTGTAGAAGAAGCTTCCTCTCGCTTCGGCTGCTCTTCTCTGCAAAAGTGGTGGTCAAGGAGAGAGAGAGAGAGACTTTTATTCACACGGAAAAGTTGTTGAAACAATAATTACTCTGCAACAAAGGCCCATTAAAAAAACTGGCCCATAATATTGTAGAGTGAGTAGTGAGTGAGTAACTAGTGAAATTGAAAAAGCCACACACAAAAGTGATGAGCAAAACTGAGCTTATCGGTCTCAACCTCTATCAGAGGACACAGAGGTAGCATAACAAATTGGATTCAGCAAACATATTAATGATACAAATGCATGGTTATGCCATTATAGGTCGCAAAAACCGGACTGAGGCAAAGACCGGACCATAAGTAGAGGCTTGTTCAGGAGAATAACTGATTGGGGCAAACACCAGACCATAACTGGTCGCCTGACTTACTGCTTCCTATCAATATGGAGAAGACTCGAATAGATACCGAAGCAGAGGGGCCACCACTGCTACACTTAAACTGTTTCCAAGCATTGCATATCTGCACAAACAGTGACTTCATGAGTTTTAGTCAACTTGTCCTGGCTATACAGAATATAGATAGTAGTAGCATTATCTATTTAAATGGTGTTGATGGTATGAAACAGCATACCTCTGTCGAAGGCTTATCTGCTTGGGGAACTCAAAATCTTCCGGGAATGAGTGAAAGTTAGCTACCTAATCAAATAGAAACCAAACATCATCCTTCACTTCAAAAAAAGCCCATCCCTCTTTTCAGCGAGGCATTGGTGCAAATAAATAAAAGAGCTGTGTGATTAACCTCTCTCGGGGTGAAGTATCTAAGCCGTTGCTCCTTCAAACAAGTTTCCTTCCCCTTGATTTTTGGCTGCATGATCACATATTCACAATAAGCACTTTCTTTGCTATTGCAAATAGTGAAAAATATTACTGTTGTAATAAGAACATACCTGGACAGTTGCTAAGAGGGAACCAGTGCCCTTCACGTAGCGATAATAACTCTTTGTGAAACAGCAACATCTCTTTGAATCAGGGTAAACAATATCTAGGAACAGCTCAGGAAAATATCAATAGATGGATGATTGATTTCATATGAGCAGAACAAGCGTCCCACAAAAACCCTATGTTAGAAAAAGAAAGTCATAAAATGGATACCCATTGCGTTTCCCCATCTCTCTATCAAACTTAACGGTACTAGATATTGATGTGCAGAGCCTGGGACAGAGTCGTCTTCTTGTCCAAAACAATCTTTAGACCCATTCTCAGAGTCATCACAAGTACTTGGCTCGCCATCTGCTTGTGCTGCTGGCTCGAGAAACTTCTCTACTGGTTCGCAAAACTGAACTAAGTTATCCAATCCCTCTTCTGCTTGACATTTTCCAAAGTCTATCTGATCATCACGCCCATATAACGGGCCTGGAGACCAGAGTAGCTTGTTATTACTTTGTTGGGACTGAAATGACAAAGGCTTTCTTTTGGCCTACAAAGTAACCAGATATATCAAACATTTCAAAGCTTGTGAGATGTTTTAACCAAAAAACAAAAAGATTAAACCTGAAAACCGAAAGTGAAAACCATAGATGACTAAGGAGAGGAAGTGCACAGTAGAGGAGAAAGTTCTTACAGATGAATGATCAAAGCATATACTTTAATACATTCTCGGAGTACTAAAATCACAGTTTCAAGCACATAATAATATAACTAACAACTATCACACAGTAGACAGAGTCATACAAAACAAAGTGACAACAAGATGCGTTACTTGCATTACATAATCACAAGGTAAAGAGTAAACGAGCAAGTACCAGACAAAAATAGCGTGGTCTTGAATACGGCACACCAAACTGCAACGGACTCAAAATAAATTCTTGCGTGACATAATCTGATTTTGTCAATGTATCAATCATTTCCGCATGGGTATCCGAAGTCTGCACCAACAAACAAACAAACAAAAAAACAGAGAATTTAAAGAAGATGACCAAGATCAAGTACGAGTGTTTGTTGAACATCTGATTACATACCTCAAAACCAACAACATTCTCTACAAACAACATTTGTGGAGGCTTAGCTGTCTGCGGTATAAGGTCAAGAATATTGAGAAACGAAGATGCTCGAGCATCACCAGAGTGTTTCTGAAGGCCTAACCAAAAACACTGTTAGTGTTCAAATTCAACAAATCTATCTACCTGTGATAGTAAAGGTAACACTATGAATCACCTTGTCGAGTATAAGGTTGACAAGGAGGAGAAAGAAGCCAAGCATCTGCATTATACTTATCTAACTCGGCAGCAGTGAGGCTCTGAATGTTTCCCTATGAAACAAACATAACAATAAAAATGAAATCGAATTGAAGGACCATACTTGAAAATGTATAACAGAAACACAATGGGAAGATTTCAATTAACAAAACAGCTAATTCAGAAAACTAATTTGCAAATGTAATTGATTAATCATATATAAGCATTGAGCAACCAAAACATAGAATTTTTTTTTTTAAAAAACCCAATTTCAGAGTTGAATCGCATAGAGTTTCTCTTTAGTTCTTCTACAGGGAGATTGAAATTAACAGAAACCTGATGGGGACGATGTCCAAAATTATGCTGATAAACATCATTGGCAACGTCATTGATCTCAAACGCTTCTACTACTTCTGCGACGACGCCGGACGCCATTAAAGAGTATCTCTAAGAGCAAACGAACAAAAATTAGGGCTTTAGAGAGAGAGAGCAGAGTACACCAGAAAAAAGGGGAGGAAGATAAAGTTGGGGGTTGATGAGAGTGTTACCATTCCACCGATTCCACTGTAGAACTCGAGAACTCGCCATGGCTTCTTCTCGTCGGTTCTGTGCAAGCCTTCCGCCATGGATTGTTGATTTTGGGACTTGTACTTTTTTTTTTTTTTTTTTTTTTTTTCCCNACTTAAAAACATATTTAGATTTATTGTTCGGTTCGGTATATAGTAGAACCATAGTATCATACCACCATTTTCCGGTTTACTAATGAAACCATGGGTTTTCGTTTTCCCACTGGTTTATTCGTTTTTTCATTATCAAAAATCACACACAATTAAAGACAGTATATGTCTAAACATATGTCTAATTCTCTAACTGTTAAACAACAAAAACATCACATTAGACCTAATCAGGACCAGCTAGCTAGATTGAAACGGTTCAAATCCATGCTTGCGGCATTTGACATTTATGCCGATTATTTTACAAAAATCTCACTAGTACAGTTCAGTTAGGTTATGTTTTAAGAGTTGCTCCAAATAGAGGTGGGCGCGGGACATGTACTTGCAATATTTGCTATATTTACGACCCGCCTTGCCCCTCTTGATTTTTTTTAAAACCGACCCGTGATCCGCCCCGCTCCGTACAAGTACTTGCATTTGCAAATACTTGGTAAAAAATTTAAGTACTTGCAAATAACCCAACCCGCCCCGCCCCGTTAGATTTGTTGTATTATTGGACTATATTTGGTGGGTTAGAAAAAATTAAGGTTAAAAAATCTGAAAACAATTATTATGGGCTTAGATTTAATAAACATTTGGGTTATTTATTTGAATTTTAAAGAATATTGAACGGGGCGGGTCAAAACGGGGCAAATATCAGAATAAAAATTACGACTTGATATTTGTCCCTCAGTTGCAAATAATAAAATTTTCCGACTTGTTATCCGACTTGTTATAAACGGGTACTTGCCTTGACAAGGCGGGTACGGGGCGGGTCACGGGTTTTAAGCAAGTAACGGGTACTTATGCCCAGGCCTAGCTCCAAAGGTGGAAGTCACTAATTTTTAGGTCATATATACGCGGGTCGATCTATGTGTTATTACTGTTTGTTGGTCTAAAACATACGTTATAGATTGTCTATGACTTGGTCTCTTGACATACATTTAGCTCTACTAATTATCCTTCGATTGATGACAACACTAGCTCATAGATAAATGTAGCCATCCCATATAAAATACGTGGTATAAAATAGACAATAGTACTTAATTTGGAGATAACTACTGAAACTGATGCATGGAAGCATTCCCCAAAGAGAATCGAATAGATTCTCTCTTTTCTTTTGTGTTCGTCAGTCTTTTCTTTACCATTCCCCGAGACAATAAGGTGGGTTTACTAATTATTATGATTCTTATATATTCTCAATCTCATTTCTCCTTTTTTTTCCTTTCTATATATTAGACCACTGTTTTTCTACAAGTTCGAGTTAGCTTTTATGGTGACTTATGGATAAGGGCATTAGCCTCGAATAGCTTTATTTCACGTTACTAAACAGTTAAAAAATTACTATATAAATGACTTATTAATTGGGGTGAATCAATTACAATTTTTAAGTTATATGAAAATCATATACTAGAGTTAAGATAAGTAACTTCGTAATTTTCAGTTACAAAAAAAAATAAAAATAAAAAATAAACTTCTTGATTTTAAATTCGTACCGAAGTGATGAGAAAAGAAAACAACGGTATCAAAGTGATGAGAAAAGAAAAGAAAGAAGGAACTACGATGTCAAAGTGTTACATAGACCAAAAATTCAGCAAAAAAAAATCAGGTTTTTTTAACATCCATAATTAATTTTATTTTTATTTTTTTGAGAATTTTATATGAAAAAGTTATTAATCATTCGTGGCTTCCACATATATCTTACTGCGTTTTTTTTGTCTTGTTATCTTATAGCTGACTCTACTTTAGAGAGACATATTTACTTTTTAATAATAAGATACTTTTCTATGTGTTTCGAAGGATATATATAGAGAAATATTTAATTTATCATACATAGGGACAGGGAAAAATGTGAAATGACAGTAAAAAAAGCGATAGCAGTGTATCATACACGAAAATGTATAATTTGTAAAATAGTTAGAAATTTTTTTTTTTTTTCTTAAAGAATGTTTACGATGCTGTGTTGTTGTAGACAAAATCAAAATGAGACAAAGATGGTCGAAATTCGAGCCTCGAAGACTATTCCTTAATTCCCATTCAATGATTCTTTTTTTTCTTTCTTGGGTTTAGTTTTAGAATCACGAACAAGTTCTGATGGTTAGACACGAAAATTTTGATACTAATATATATATATATATATATATAAAATATATATTGGAGGAATTCATTTTATGGAATAATTCATTAAAAACTCAAAAGACTAACTAAAGATGGGAGTTTTTTATTTACTGTTTAATTTTAATACCCGCGGTTAAGGGAACCGATACGTTCCTTGAAATTGTTGCCATGCAACTTTTGCTTTAGCAGTCTCAGATTTTTTCTTCTTGATGCATCCTTTTTACTCCTGACACGCACACCCGTACCATCAACGGCTATGTACCATCCTTTTTAGTTTCAGTGGTCGAATTTTAAGAAGAATTGGCTGAGATCACATTATTAATTTTACAACAGTTTAATTTTCTGAATGGAGTATGTAAATTTATCGGGAATCAAAATAAAAATGTGGTCGCAAGATTGTGCAGTGAATTCTCAATAAATCGGTTAGGTACTCTTAATTATTGGAGCTAGCTATATGTTCTCATTCATCTTCTTTGATCTCCATTTATGCGTTTCTATATTGAATCGAGATAACTCGCAATATAATTCTCAAATTTCTCAGATTTGATTGTGCTTGATTTGTATCTTTTTTGAAAAATAACCAGTAGTCTTTAGTAAATAGTTTTTTCACAAATGACTTTCCTCCACAGACGTATATAATTTGGTGAATATACTGGTCTTCAATATGTATTAGCTTTTGTGAAGCAGACGCACAAGGAAAACGGCTGATATTGGAAGCTTTAACCTTGTTGTTTTCTTTTCTTTGTTTAACGTAGTGGGGTCTAAAAATGATAGATAAATTTAAAGTCCTCGATATATATATATATATAGATAGATAATTTTGTTTCTTTTGGAAAAAACGTAAATGCGTTAAAGCTGAACTAAATAAGAAAGTGAAAATCAAATGAAAACCCTAGTTTCACTTCAAAAAATGTTCCCGGTTGTTAGAGGAAGGGCCTTTTGCTTTGCCGATATATTATATAAATGGGGAGACTCCAACGTCATGCACATTCACATGCTCTAACACCAAAATCTCATCTCATCTATATTTACTCACTTCTACTCTCCTTAATCGTTTCCAATTAACATCCCCAGGTAATCATAACATATACTATATATATAGGTTACATTTGTGTATATATATATATCATATGCTTATAATTTTGTGTAATTATAATTTATTTGTACGTGGAGGTAGAAGAAGATGAATAGGCCCGGAGATTGGAATTGCCGGTCGTGTAGCCACCTCAACTTCCAGAGGAGGGATTCCTGCCAACGCTGCGGAGAGCCCAGACTCGGCATCATTACCGACTTAGTCAGCGGTTTTGCTGGCCGTCCACACAGCAGCTCCTTCGGTTTCAACACCGGGCCTGACGTGAGACCCGGTGATTGGTACTGCAGCCTTGGGAATTGCGGGACACACAATTTCGCCAGCAGGTCCAGCTGTTTCAAGTGCGGTGCAGCCAAAGATGAGTCTTTGCGTTCGGCTGCCACCGGGTTTATAGACATGAGTGATGGTCCCAGACGTGGCCTTTTTGGTTTTGGTAGCAGCAGTGGTGGTGGTGGTGGTGGCGGCGGCGGCACCGGCCGTTCGTCTTGGAAATCTGGAGATTGGATTTGCTCAAGGTACCGTGTGCATGGTTCATAAAATTTACATGGGCTTCTTCATAACATAATTAATATCTATAACTCATGCATGCGGGCTTACGTAAACTAAAACTAATTGGTGTGTATTATTTTTTTTCATTCATCTTCTTCCCCAAAACTGATTTGTGTTTGGATATCTATAATATAGGCCAGGCTGCAATGAACATAACTTCGCAAGCAGGTCAGAGTGTTTCAGGTGCAACGCCCCAAAGGAACATGCCATCAATCCACCTTACTAGTCCTTACTTTCTTCATCATCTTCAAGTAAATTTGTCTTTTCTTTTTTTGTTGGTTAATGAAAAATTCCCAAGTTTATTTCATTTCAACAACAATTCTAAATTTTAATCACAACCCATCTATGTGTTTGAATTAATTTACGACTTCATTATTTCCTCAAAATTTATATCCTAGCTACTGTGAGATAGACTAACCATGTTCGGTCCAGAGCATAGATTTTTTTTTTTAAATGGCTTTGGACCTTAGATATTTTTGGTCAAAATTTGCGGAAATTTTGCAAAGGCTTTATATTACGAAAAAAAATTAGGTCAGTCAGAAACTGAGACCTCATGATTGGAACTTTATTTTAACATATCCTTTGGTTTTATTTTTCTTTGAATTCAGGAAGCATTAGAAGACAGGAAACTACCGAAGAACCGAAGCATGCCAATCGACCCTTTATGTCCTGATTTTTTTTTCCCTTTGATTTTAACTCGTTTCACGTCTCCTAGGACCTTTATCTGGTTATGTTAGAATGTAAGCAAATATAAAATTTTCGGAAGCGCGCTTTGTTCTGATATTGGTCTCCTAGCTACGGTGTACGTTGGTTAATTTAATGTATGTTGTTTTTGACAAATTTGCTACCTTCTTGTTCCGCAATCACGATTTTTTCTGAGTCTGAAGCACTTGGGTTGTTGGTTGTACGAGATGCTGATATTTTCAGTTGTGGCAGTAAATCGAAATTGCATGCAGATCTCAATTACTATGCAATTAATTTCTATCATATATATACTCCAAACCAAACACAGCCCTAGTAAGTGTTTGAAATATGGATAGATACTTGCATGGACCACAGCAAAACCTTTTCCTTTTGTTCATCCAATGCCTCAAAAAGTGCTGAATTATTATGAAATTAAAATTTTCAAAGGTAATCAAGATTTAGCATCTACAATGGCTAAGTCTTTCTGCAGTTATGATATGGCTTGAGGATGATGAGTTAGCCACCAAATCGAAAAGAAATTTATCAGTTTTCTCTTCTTTAAACAATAAGAATAGTTATCAGAGATAACATTATAGCTAAATATGTGTTTAATGTTTTGATTAATTTCAATCTTCTAACATTCGATAAAAAAACATTTTGTTGCGAACTTATAAGTATAAGTACAGCGGATGGAACATTCTCGTTACAAAAATTTAAAAGGTTAATTAAGTTTTCTAATAAAGTTTGTTTTTTCCTTACAGTGAATTTTGGTCTTTAGGTTCAGATGTCATAACAGTATTTGCAATGAATATTCTGGTATAACGTTTTTCAAAAGTTCAAAATATTGACGCTTTGGGACGGCCGACAAACTAACAAATGTTAGGCACATAAGTTTTGGATTGCTTAACTAAATTAATTGCAAAACCAATTTACGCTAGAAACCAGTTTGTAGTATATGTTATCATTATTCATTTCGAATAATAATATCACGATATGGTTTTGCTTTTCGAAAATCACAATTTTGAAAGAAAAAACAAAATTTAAACTGAAGGAACTCTTAAACTTTTAGGGAAAACATTCACACATAAGCTGTAAAAAGAGTTTATACAGTTTTCAGCATACTTCGTAATACATGTACATATCGTTCGTTCTACAATTTCTACTATATATATATGAAAAGTTCGTTCTTAAGTAAAGTAATACGTACGTACGTACGTGTCTAACACACGTTGCAAATTGCATAGGATTCCTCATTCATTGACCTCGTGGATGTGTACTTAAGATTATCATCAACGAGTCAAAAAAGAAGACAACCCCGTCTTTAATGTCTGCTACTATAATCCATTGCTTGGCTTTTATTTTTCCGTTAAAGGGTTGCACTAATTGGCTTTTACTAAAGAATCTTTCGTTTTTTCCCCCACTTTTAAGTTAATTCATCATTTTATTCTTCTTTGGTTTTAGTGAAGTGAAAGTACGTCTTAGGTATTATCAATTTATCATGCATCATGATTCATTGTGAACGTCTTCCCACTTTGAATTCCAAAACCATCAATTAGATTCGTTTGATGAGTAGTGTTTACCACATGCATTGTATTAGTGTCATGCATTGATATTTGAACTTGCTTTGCAATAACATTTTAAAAAGATAAGCTTGACCAAGTTCAGAGCCTAGTTTTTTATTAGGGCTGTTACTTGAATTTAAGAGCATGAGTGTAAATTGTAGACAGAAATAAGCAACATCTAGTTTATTGATACATATATATGACGTTAAAAACAATTTTAGCATAGTCATGTTCGCCATCATTACATTACAAATATTAATGTAAAACTAATTAAGCGTTGGCGGGAGATAATATATTACACATCTATTTACAAGGGTCAATATAGATGCATTTTCTTGTTAGCTTTAATCATACTTTCATGCACATCCATGTTAACGAAAACATACTAGAGGAATAAATATGTATAACATAAACTAAGCTCTCAAAGACTCAGTGTTTCTTTTAATGATCATATGAGAGAGACCCATCGATGACCAATCCAGCACACTCACTTTGTTAAACGGAAAACAATCCATACTGTTAAAGTCAATTTCTATAACAAAAGCAATAGCAAAAAAAAACCTTTTTATCCATTTCAAAAACACCATTACAAAACAATAATAAATTCGTAAATTTTGCGAAAATTGCAGTAACTTTTAAAAAAGTTATAAAAATTTCTCTTTAACCCACAAAAAAAGGGCAAGCATGTTCATCTTTCTATGCCCTTTTGTTCACAGCCCTTCTTTCTTTTTTTCTTTTTTTTCTTTTTTTTGCACCCTTTTATATTCCTCCTTTTAATTTCTATCTTTATGCAAAGCTCGCAATTGACATGGATGGAACATGTATATTGTCAATAATTATATTGATGACTCACTTTTCTTTGGAGGGTATAGTAGACTCTAGAGTGGTACGTAGTATAAATCTACCGCAGAAAACTGAAGCATAGGCACGAGTTACTTAGCAATTTAAGATCTGAATTACTTACCGGAGCTCAAACTTCATAAATACTTTTTCTGTAAGAGGATCTAAGTGTTATCAAATAGTGTACTTATTAAATGCAAAATCTATCATGGAAAAGTGGCTCCCATCTCTGATGTGCTAAGGCGTCAGGGGTTAGATATCCATCTCCTCAATGTGATATGACACAGAAAATAAAAAAGCTATATATTTTTCAAAGGATAAGAAACTGAAAATGCTAATGCAATGAGGACGTTATGACTTATGACACAAGCACATGTAACGAAAATTAGAAGAAAGTTATACACCATCCGTATAAGTTTCTATATGGATTGTACAAAATCTAAACAGAGACATGAAGAACCTGAACTCTGTTTTATAACACTTTATTATTAGTCCCGTTTTAAGCGATATTTACATGAGTTATATGATGATACTTTTCCATAGGTAAATATGTATATGAACTTATAAGTTTGCAACTTTGTGAGTTTAGTGATCGCGTTAACGATGTGAAAACTGAATGGTTCATTTTTAAACTGTTTTTTTTTTGTATCCTTAGTTGATTCATTTTTGTAGTTTAACATCTTAAAGTTGATGAAATTATCTATTCAACATAAATACATAAATAACATTTAGTATGAGTTATCTGAATGATGATTTTGAAAAGAAGAAAACTAAATACAAAAAAATGCTCGAGCAGATCTAAACGGGTTTGAGAATATAAGAAAAGCAGGCCTTTTAAAATTCTAATATCTTCAGCCCATTTATGATCCAACTCCATGCTCCTCTCTCACAGGCACAGCTTCACTTGTCATCTGAAGACTGAAGCTTCTCTTCTCTTCTCCCAAATCGCTTTTTACTTGATTTCACGATACAGATTCTCTTGCATTACAAGTTTGTTTTTCTTGGAGAGAATCATACGTGTGGATCAGTTAAAAGCCTTGTATCGTTGGGTTTTTCACTTACATTAGTTGCACGCAAACTGTTTGTGAAAATTCCTAACAGAGAATTTGCCATTTCCTCCAGTTGTCCCTGTTTGCTGTTTCACCGAGCTGCTTCAAATGTGGGGTAATGTGCATCACATAAGAAGGCATATAAACGCTGAAATCTGTTTCATTGCAAATCCAGGTCGCTTCTTCCGTTCGATCCAGAATTTGTTTCATTCTTCGGCTGATGATTCATACAAAGATGCATTGCCCTGTGAATGGTACGAAAAGAAGCTCCCGGTTCTGAAGAAACTAACACGTGCGTTGAGAGACGTCGATTTAGTCGACGGGAAGCTCGAAGACACCAATGGCGTCATCATCTACGAAGATCGTATCAGACAGAAAATGCACGCTTTCAAGTCTCTGGCTAGAATCTTCATTGGGTCTCCTTCGATTCAGCAGAAGCTCAAAGAAGAACAGCAACGCTTCAAGTTCCCAGTTTTTGTTACTGAAAGCGAAAGAGAGCCATTCGTGGTGAATTCTTTGACCAAAGTTTGCAACTTTCTCGACATCTCTGCGCAACAGCGGAAGGTAGTGAGATCCACAGTGTGTTCACAGGTCACGCAGTATCGTATATGGAGAGGTGCTCTTGACGATATTCTGAATGGTCTCAAAGAAGAAGTTGATTGGTTAGTTGAACATAGCGAGACAAGGCAAGGTTTAAAGTTGGGTCAGCAAGTGATATTGTCTTGCCTCAAATTCTTATCTGAATCATCAGTTTCATTTGAAGCAGAGAGCTCAACTTCATGGATGCGACCTGTGCCAGCTAGAAACGCAAAAGCAAACGCTTCTGCGAAATGGGAAGATGTTCTTGACATGGTCAATGATGTGAGAAGGTATCTCGAACATGATGAAGAAATCGCAGTACTTTACCATCTGGCAAAGCTTGTATCGATGAAAGAAGGGCTTCTACAGATCAAAGATGTGTTTTTGGACAATACTATTGGATTCCGAGAAGTGAGACATCAAGAGCACCTTGTGTATAGGAAGCTTTCAAAGATGCTGGGCAGTCCTTCACCGTGTTTGTTCACTCTCGTCATGTATTTCCTCTATGGCCGTGTGCGTGACATCGAAGTTGATCTCTGTGGAGGGTTTTACAGGGAGAAGAGCGAGTTCTTGTGCTTAAGCATGGGGAGGATCTTGACCTCAACGGATGAGAAAATGTTGGAGAGAGGGATCAAGCAGTTAGATAGAGCCTTAGGGCTCTTTGAGTTTGTATGGGAAACAGCAGGAATGAAAGAAACTCTTAACCTGCAAGGGCATTTGTGGTGCCTTGGAGCCGAAGAAAGGTCCATCACATACCGTGGGAAAACGTTCTTCTTGCATGACCTTAGTCTATGAAGTTTTGTACATTTGTTGCTTCTGGCTACAGACTTTGCTCTATGAACCATATCCATAAACCCATTGTTGAAAGAAAAAGGATTATATAAACTTAATTGAATACAAAGAGTTTGATACAGAAATCTGCAGCATGGTTTCATTGCTTCCTCCGCTTTTAAAGGAAGCAAGAAATTTGCATAAAAACGCACACAGCTAACGACATCAAAAGGTTATATATATATAATATTACAAACAGGAACCCTTTTCAACAGACCAAATAGCTTAAGCAACAGCCACAGCCATGGAGGTTGTGTGAGTTTAAGCTATTTAGCAGGCAATGGAGGTTGCTAAAGGGGTTACCAGAACAGCCGTCTTTCCAGTTATCGGCTTCATACTTGCTGCGTTCTCTAGCCTTGCCCAAATTTCTTTCCTCTTTTCCGCTTCAGAACATTGCTTTGCTTCGTCTTCCTGAAAGCGGGCGTGGCAAGACATGAACAGAGCCTCGTCCATTTCACAGAACATCTTTCTCACGTTTAAAGTTAAGTTAAGCACGGACTGGTTCCAGTGGTTTTCGGCGTTCCTTTCTAAGGCAGTGAACATGATTGGTAGGATTGCTTGCCGGTTGTGTGCAATCAAGTTCACAATCTGATCGTTGTTCCACAAGAAGAGAGCTCTTTCAGAAACCTAGAACCACAAGAAGCACAATCGGTTCAACACTTCAACTTACTTTGCAAATTAATCACATATATGAATGGATATCTAAGTGCAACTCGAAATAATGGTAATTTTAATGAACCTGAAAGTGGGAACTATTGACACAGCAAGCAATCCGCAAGAACAATGGGACCATGATCTTTTGGAACTCCATCACGCTCATTGCTTCTAAGATCTCTTCGACCTCTCCGAGAAACATCACTTCCTTCTGGCTGTTTGTGATAGGCCAAAACTTCAACAGACCCTTTATCACAACACTGCCAAGTTTTGGCTCCTTATCAATGAACTGAGTGATGCAGTAAGAGAGCTGCTGGAAGTAGTTCCCCACAGATTTAGGCTTGTGCAGTGGGATCAACACTCTCCACAAGAAGATCTTATGCTCCTCTTTCAAAGGCAAAGCAAATCCGCTCACTATGCTCCCGAAAATCTCCAAAAGCTCTGCGATTCCGCTATGCTTCTCCGTCTCAAACACAAAGCGGTAGAATATATTGCTCATGGACTTGCGGACAAACGGCCTGTGCACCATGAACTTCCCATATACCCGATGCAGAATCGTCTTCAAACACTCTCGTTCTCTAGGGTCCTCCGAATCGAACAAGTCGAGCAGCCTCACAATGAAAGCATGGTCTAGATACTTCTTTGCCATTTTAGCATCGAGACACGGAGATGTGATAAACTTAAGCAGCAAATCATAGACGATCTGCAAATGCGGCCAGGCAGGGTCGAACATTGGCTCGTCATCGTCGTTTTCACCGCCACCGCCACTAGACCGGTAATTCGGAGGGAAAACCCTAAACAGATTCACAGCACACATCCTACACATTGCTAGAATAGCAGGCTCAGTGAATCTGATGGACCCTGCAGCTACAAAATCCAAAAGCTCGAGCAATGTCTGCCTTTTCACGTCTTTCTCGATGGAGTTTTTACTCGGGTCGGAGAAATCAAATGTTACACAGCAGAGACTCACTTTGCTCACAAAGAGGTTCAGTTTCTCCGAGTTTGCCACATCCTTGAAGGGTACCAACGGCTCGATTCCGGCAACCACGCTCGCCGGGAAAACAGCAGATGACATACGCTTCCCTGAGTTGGATCGAACCGGAGCTGAGCCCGCACTGGTTCCGGATCTCTGAGTAGGAGACGGAGTCGGAACCGAACTCGAACGAGTCAGCTCTCCTCCTGAGTCGGTTTTTGAAGACTTCCGAGGAAGTTTACTCAGAAATTGCTTGAACATTCTTCCCAAATTTTCAAAATTCACAACACACACACAAAAAAAGCAGTGATGAAAATTGGGGATCAAAGAAGGCGAAGCTAGCTCTCAAATCCACATAGCAATTGATGAAAACAAAACGAAGAGCCCTAAATTCCCCGACTCGAGCACGGATCTGACAGCAAAACCCAAAGAGAGAAAGGAGAATATGTTATGAGATTTCCGTGGAATGTGGTTTAGATCCGAATCAAAAGGTTTCCACTTTTATATCCCCCAATACTTGGAAACCCTAATCATTACCTGCTTTCTCTTCAAATCTTAATCTCATGATTCCAGTATCCACGGACATTCCTAGAGAGAGAGAAAGAGAGAAGAAGGAGCAGAGACACCCTTTTGATTGATTTAAAAACAAAAATTCTGAATCTAGAGATAAAAAAAAAAAAAAAAAAAAAAAAAAAATCTGGGGGGGAAAAAAAAAAAAAGNAGTAAATCTGGTGGGGAAAGAACAAAACAGTGATCTTCACCGTTCGATAAAAAGGAAAGATAACGTTTTTAAAGAGAAATGGAAAACGAGAGTATAAAACAGAGTTTGGATCGAGAAGAAGCTTATGATCGTTTGGGTCTATTGTTTTTCCTTTTCTCGATTGCTGAGAAAAATGATGGCATTTTCTCGGCAAAACTTGCAGGGGAAAATTTACTTGCTAATCCTTTAATTTTAGAAAAGAAAAATATTTTTCCTCGAAAAAGACAACGGCTTTTGTTCTGTTTAACTGATACAGTAATATGTTTATCTTTAATCTAACATACCTCGCATGCAATTATAGCGTCCGTTTGATGAGACGCTGACAGGTAACTCCAACCGTTGGATTCACTGAGAGGAATCCTAAGTAACCCGGTCCCCTAACCGGTGCACTACGGCCCATTTATTTTGAAGAGCTAATATATCACGTAAAATGGGCCTAATATAGCACACAAATAAATGGGCCTAATATAAAAACCCATATATGATTTTTGGCCATATGCCTCCACGTCGACCACTGTCTCTAGAAGAAACAAACTGTCGTCTTTTCATCTTATTTGTTTGTCACCGAAACAGCTGAAAAATTAGCTCAAAACTTTATCCATCTCATCCCCAATCCAGAGAAGCCTTAGGGTTTCCCTTTTCCATTTCGCGTCTATCTGCTCCGTCTGATTCGAAGTGAACCTGTGGTTTATCTTGTTATCAGGTAAATTTACATAATTTGCGAGATCCAATGGTTCGATTCGGTTGAGCTTGGTTGAAGTTTCTGCGTCGACTTTGTATTTCATCCATAATTTGTCAATTTCTCATTTTCTCCCTATTTTAGTGATGGCGAATGGGTTTTGATAAATTGAGATGTGGGTTCTTCTCCGGGAATCGGAATTTGTTGTAGGATTGGATTGGATTGAATTTTATTGAATCGAATGTGTTGTAGGATTTTTTTTTTTTTTTTGTTCCTTTTCTAAACGCATATCTTTACTTTTGCTAGTTTCGCAGCTGCTAAGTGAATGTTGCATATATCTGCGGTTTATCATGTCCAGTAATATGGGAGCAGAGCATATCTCTACCCATATGGAGACTCTGAAAGCGAATCCAGATACTTTTGAAGGAACGAACTTTATGGAAATGGGATCAAATGATCCTCTTGTTCAGCATATGCCAGTTTCAGACATGAAAGAAGAGCTAGTGGCTTCCACGAGTAGCTTCCTAGACTTTCCGAAAGAGGAAACATCTGTCTCTGGTCCTGTGTCATTCAACTTTGAGCCAGAGCCAGAGCCCACCTCTTTTCAGCCCTCTCTTTCGTTTAATTCTCAGTCTTTGATGCCACAGTTACAACCTTGGTCAGTAGCTAAATGCACTAGCAAAAGGTCGTTGCAGCTGGGAAGGAAGCGGAAAACACCACCAGAGTCTACTCTCAGTGGTTCTGCATCCGAGAGAATTGATGCACCAAACAAGCGAGTAGAACCAGTGCATCATAGACCATGGCTAGAACAATTCTATTCAGCAAGTATTCAGCCGGCTCATAAACCAGCCACTTCTCTTTCTCCCAATGCAGAACATCCACCAATGCTTGCTAAGAAAGTGAGGCAAAAATCTGGGAAGCAAGCGATGAACAAGAAACAAACAGGCCCATCACAAGGCGCAGCGAACACACTGAATGAAGGAAACGAGTCTTTGAGATCAAAAATGAAAGAATCATTAGCAGCTGCCTTGGCTTTGGTTCTGGAGCATGAGGAATCTCCGAAAGAGAAAAAGAATGCAGAGACTGAAGATGCAAGTGTTCCTCCAGTAGCTGACAGTAATGAGCCTGCCTCAGCCTGTGGTACGAGTGTTCCAGAAACTGAAGGCATCAAAAATTCTGAGCACAAGGACGACAATGGAAGAATTTTGCCACAAGAGACTTCCAGTGACACAAAGATGAATTATGTTAATCAATCTGATGTACAGACAACTCAATTTGACGAGGTTTTCCACTGTGATGATGTTCCTTATAGCAGTAGCATTTTTTCGAGCGATGAACTTTTACAGGGTAATGGCCTCTCATGGGTTTTGGAACCTGTTTCAGATCTTGGGGAGAATGAAACTGGTGGAGAAAAAGCGTGTGAGGATCCAAACCTCCTGGCATCTAAAATTGAGTTGGAACTGTTTAAGCTATTTGGAGGTGTGAACAAGAAGTACAAAGAGAAGGGAAGGTCTCTCCTATTCAATTTGAAGGATAAGAACAATCCTGAGCTAAGAGAAAGTGTCATGTCAGGAAAGATCTCTCCGGAGCGATTGTGTTCTATGACTGCCGAGGAACTTGCATCTAAGGAGCTTTCTCAGTGGCGACAAGCAAAAGCAGAAGAGATGGCTGAGATGGTTGTCCTGCGGGATACAGACATTGATGTCAGAAGTCTGGTGAGGAAAACGCATAAAGGTGAGTTTCAGGTAGAGATTGATCCTGTTGACAGCGTGGCAGTGGATGTCTCTGCTGGAATTACCTCACGTGGTAAACCTCGAGGCAAGAACAGATCGGCCAAATCATCTAATCCTGCCAAATCCGCTTTAAAGAAAGACTCAAATGATAAGAACACAAAATCTGACCAGGGAGCATCATCTGATATGACTTTACCCTCAACCGAGGAGATTGATCCAATGCAAGGTCTGTCAATGGATGATGAGATGAAAGATGTGGGATTTCTTCCCCCAATAGTATCGCTTGATGAGTTCATGGAGTCACTGAACTCAGAACCTCCATTTGGAAGCCCTGAACATGGAAATGCTGTAAAGGAGGAAGCGCCTGCATCTGAGAAGAGTGACTCAGAAGTTGGGCCACATTCAGAATCTCCTTTAAAATCTCCTAAGCAATCTCCAAAGGAACCCTGTGAGAGCGTCTCTCCTACAAGAAAACTCGGAAATAGTAATGTAACATCCCCAAAACCCGATCCTGGTGTCGTACTCGATGCTGATGTCTCCAAACCTGAAAAAGCACCTTTAGGTGATAGCATAAAAGAGGACCAAATATGGGATGGTATACTGCAGCTTAGTGGCTCTTCTCTTGTCTCAGTCACCGGAATTTTCAAGAGGCAAGTCTCCTAAATCACCTTTTTAACTTTTATCTCGTGTTTGGTATTTGAAAAATCTAGTGAATATATTTGGAACAGAGGGTAAAATCAAACTCATGATTGAATTGGGATTTTAGTAATGGTAGACTTAAACTGAGAATAGCTCAGGACAGGGCACTTGTAGGATGAAATCACACTGATGGCTTGTTTAATTTGTCGAGGAAAAGATGGAATGAGGAAAAGGATCAAAGTCATATATGTTTTAGGTATCGTTGAACATTATTCTGACTAGATTTGCTCGTGCAGTGGTGAGAAAGCAAAGACAAGCGAGTGGCCTGCGCTGGTGGAGGTAAAGGGTAGAGTGAGACTCAGTGCGTTTGGGAAGTTTGTACAAGAGCTTCCCTTGTCACGAAGCCGTGTCTTAATGGTATATATAAAGTTCACTAGTTGCATTATCATTGTAGTAGCATTAGCATTAGATTCATTCAGTCTCCTTTTTGTTACTACTACTACTACTAGGACCACTAGGAGCATCAAAAGATCCACAAATCTCAGCTCAATATTGCAAGTCGTTTCTCAATGCAGACACGATAATAGGCTTCCCCATTAGCTAAAACACGGAACCCAGAAAGCAAAACCTCACGGTTGATCTACATGAGTGAGACAGGACCGTGACATGAAAGAGCCCTAATTGACCAGAGAATCAACTGTGGATTGAATCTGCAACTTTGTACAAGATTCGTGAAATTTTGGATGCCAAATCATTTTTAGATGTATTGTGCCTGTATATTTCGGCGGCCTTAAATGTGTAGGACGTAGAATCATCAAAATTATACCGAGAATCTTTTCCACAGAAAGTGACAAGACCACAAAACCCAGTGTCCAGAACATGGTCCTTAAAACTATCGTGCAGATCATGTCCCATAATAGAAACTCTTTAAACATATTCTTTGTCTTAGAGAAACAAAGTTTCTTATATGCATTTCTGGTAAGGATCAGTGTAAATAATTAAAATCCTGAACCGATTCTTTTTTTGGATTGCAGGTAATGAATGTGGTTTGTAAGGATGGTATCTCTCAGAGCCAACGCGACAGCATGTTTGAGGTATTAATTCCTATTTCTTATTATTTATTTTAAAAAAATTATATATCTAATTCCGGTAATAGTCCTGCATTTACCGCACAGCACATTTATTATAGTTTGCTTTAAAAGTCTTTCCCTTTTGCTTTTCTTTCTATGGGTCAGGTTGCTAAGTCGTACGTTGCTGACCAAAGAGTTGGTTACGCAGAGCCAACTTCAGGCGTCGAGCTTTACCTCTGCCCGCCACGTGGCGAAACCTTAGATTTGCTGAGCAAAATCATCTCCAAGGACCATCTCGACGAGGTCAAGTGTTCAGACAATTCCGGGTTGATCGGCGTTGTCGTGTGGAGGCGTGCGGTCGCATCTCCTGCCTCGCGCCATAAGCCAGGTGTCAAACGTCAGCACTCTTCTTCAGGCGCTAAGAGCTCTGTGTTGGCTCCAGAAAACAAAAAACTTAGAACAGTGAATGTAACGAATCAGCCTCCTCCCGCTGTTGCATCCGTGGGGAATCATGGTTTAGGTGGTCTCGATGGTGATGAAGACGACCTGCCACCTGGATTTGGCCCCGTAGCTGCTAAAGACGACGATGATTTACCAGAATTTAACTTCAATGCCTCCAGTGGACCGGTTGCTTCTTCTTCTCCCCGACCACCGCCTCAGTCCCGGTCGATGGATCAGGTGAGGGAGCTCATACTCAAGTATGGAAACTCAGCAGGTAATGGTAGTAAACGAACGTGGAATAATCATGATGATGATGATGACGACGACATTCCTGAATGGCAACCGCAAGTCTCAGGCCACCTGATTCATCCGCTACCACCACCACCACCACCACCTGGCTTCAAACCTGAGATGGATCCTCAATTGCATAGCAGAACCATATCAGATGGATGGAGGGCCAATCAAAACGACCCTAGGCAACAACAGTACAGTGCACGTAGGAACAGAGGATTTTGATCTCCGTTTGTGTTTGTTCCTCTCTGTAAATTATAGTCTTCTCTATCATCAGTTTCTTTCTTTTGTTTGTAGCCAGTTTCTCTCGATAGAGTTGTAAACCTTTTGAATAATGGAGTCTTTATAAAATATGGTAAAAGTTTTAAGTTCAAGTCAACGCAACGCAACCAAAGATTTGTACAGATTGTTTCCAAACACATCAAGAATATGCTACAAAAGAGTTATCATCAACAAGACTATTAAGAGAGAGCAGTCAAAGGTCTCAGATCTCAATTCTTCAACCAGCTAAAGCCCGTTTGAGTGCGGATTTCTGGTCCGTTGTCAACCTTGTCGGAAACTGAACATCGAATTTGATCCTGAGATCGCCTCTGGTTCTCGGTTCTTTAGCTATTGGCATCCCTTCTCCAGGAACCACAAGCTCATACCCTGGACTGACGATCTCCGTGACACCAACGGATACATTCCGACCATCGAGCGTGTCGACACTCACAGTTGTTCCTCCTATAGCTTCAGCAAGCGTCACACTCCTGCTAGTCATGAGATCATTCCCATCTCTCTTGAACAAATCGTGCGGTTTCTCATCGATCACAAACACCAGATCAGCTGGTAACTGATTCACTTGCTCGTTTCCTTTATCAGGAAACTTGATCTTGGTCCCTTTCTTCCATCCCGGTTTCACAACAATCGTCAAAATCTCTGTCTCTTGCGCCTGTCTCCTGCACAAACCACCAAATGATACTTGAAAATAAGGAAATGAGATAAAGAAATCAAAATAATACAAAGTTTTTTCTTTTGTTTACCCGCTAGCATCAACAATGGATCTAGAGATCTTCATTTTCCTAGTTGATCCAGAGAACAACTCTTCAAGGCTACAAGGCAATTTACTCTCAACCGGTGGAGGTTTCTTAGGGGCAGTCCCATCGCTGTAAGTCCTGAATATGTTGTTATCGCTTCCGCTATTTCCGCCAAATCCACCAAACATTCCTCCTCCGTCGGATTGAAACCTCGTCGACCTTCCGGGACCACCAGCTGATCCAAATCCAAAAGGGCTACTTCCAAAGAACTCTGCAAATATGTCTTCTGCATTTCTCGGGTTAAACCCGCCGGCTCTTCCGTTGTTAGCCGCCGTGCTCCCTGGAGGCGGCATGTCGCTCAAACCTTCTTCCCCGTATTGATCATATACCGCTCTCTTCTGCGGATCACTCAGAACCTGAAACATTATGTTCTGGTTGCCTCATATGACTCGGAAAAATGTGTTTGGAGGAGATACATTTTGCTTATATCCCAAGAAACTCATCCATGTATACATTAGGTTAAATTTTATCAGCCAAATGAATGGATCTCAGCTTTACATGTATACACACAGAGTTTTGAAACTAGCGGGATCTAAGAGATATCAAGGAGAATGAAGATTGGAAGATGAAAGAACATGGAGAAACACTTGCCTCGTAAGCCTCAGAGATCTGTTTGAACTTGGCTTCAGCTTCGGTTTTTGAGTTGGGGTTTTTGTCAGGATGCCATTTCATAGCTAATCTTCTGTAAGATTTCTTCAGATCATCCTCCGTTGCGCTCTTGTCCACTTTCAGTATGGTGTAATAATCCAAACCCATCTTTTTTCTATTTTATTTTATTTTATGTGAATGTGATCTTCCTCTAAAACATAACCCAGAAGAAAGAATCAGATCTTCAATATTCCCCAAGGGTAATGGTTGATGAAAAAAAAATTGTATATCTAATGAATGAAAAAAAAAGGAGGAGAAGTAGTTAGATAGGCTTGTTCTGTAGAAAGAGGAAAAACAAAATATCACCGACTTGAGGTGTTTTTCTTTTTTCCCTTCCTTTCTCTATTGGGGGATATGATCTTAATTGCTCTAGATCATGTTATGACAGTTTTTTGCAGGCCTAAACACACACAGAAATTCACGGAATCTATCTTCCTCATTTTTCTCCTTTTTTTTAATGATTTGAAGTAAGGAGACGTATTTAGCTGATTCTAATAATAGCACCAGAGAGAGAGACAAAGGACCGCAAAAGTAGCTGCAAATAGATTTTTAAGGCATTTCGCAGACCCACAGACAATACTTGCAATTTCAAAATTGTGTTTAGATTCTCCATCGTTTAACTTACTACCAATTTTGACTTCAACCTCATTTTTCTAAGTAATCAAATCACGTTATAAGAATTAAGAAACGCATTTTCTATACTGAGGCCTCTCGAATCTTTCATAACTGGGAAAAAAGGATACTCCATAACATTAATCGTTTATCAACATATATTTCGGATGATTGACATAATTGATGAGATATCTCGGTTATACATTTTCAAAAAAGAGGAATTTGTCAAAGCAGCAAATCAAATTAGTAAAAGTTCATTTTCATATTGCGCAGCAAAATGGGCAAAGGAGATAAAGACTTTTAAATGGCCAAAAAAAGAGCTGAGGCTAATGATTTTATAGCTTTCTCCACCATGAAACAATAGATAGAGAGAAACCCAAACTGAAACTTTCGAAAATCTGTACAATGTACTCGCTTTTCCCAGAAACAAAGGGGGAAAATACAGAAAGAGATCTCCTAAGATAAACCATCACCAAACTTCATATCATCATCCATTGCAGGATATCAAATTTTTTGCATTCAAGGACTCATCAATTCAGGAGGACGACACAGCGGCGTTGGGTGTTCCCGCGGATGATGACGCACTTGTTGCTTCAGTACTTGCATTCTTTGGTTTTGAAGTCTCTGTGGTTTCAGGTACGTCGCCAATGTCCAGTGTGTCTGGGAGGTATTCTTGAGCTTCAGAACTGTAAATCTGTATCATGGAACATCAGTAGTCACTTACTCAGCCAAGTTTTGTTACAAACTCTAAACTTTAAAAGTTAACGAAGCTATTGCAGGGAGACTGAAGATGTAAAAGGTTATCACAAAACCCCTTGGATTCAAACATACTATGATGTAACTAAGTGCGCTAGATGGCTAGTGAATGAATTACCTCAAGCTGATTCAGCATTTCGATAGTTGCATCCAGATCACCACTGTTAGCCATGTATACATCATTGATAGACTCATGTGAGAGACCAGAGAATGTGACTAGAAGGAACTCAATGTCCATGTCCATCTCCAAGTCCTCATCCCTCATCTGCTTTGGCATCGACATTTGAGAGCCTGGATAGCATCCCGTTCCTTGGACTCCACCATAACCATGAGCTACCTGAGGTTGGTGCTGCACGTGTTGTGTGGCAGGTTCTCTTTTGAAGAGTGGTACGTAAGCTGCTGCGTACGGGTTCAACGAAGATCCTCCTGGCTTCATTGTTAAGTGAGATACTGCTACAAGCGAAAGAAGAAAATAAAAACAAAATCAGTAATGGCCTCTGCTGCAAAAGTTTTGCACGATAGTAAACCACATTATGATTCCAAACAGAAAAGCAATCCAAATCAAATAGCAGATGGCGTTGATTTTGAATCAGATACCCGAAAATCAAACTCGATGTCAAAGATAGATCATCGTTACAGATATCAACTCGCTGATTTTTTTTTTGGTTCTTCGTGACGCCTTAATCTACGCACCATCAAATCGACTGTATTTCGACAGGAACGTCGAAAATCTACGCCATCGATACTACGGTTCTAAGGCTTCCCACACGAGAAAAACTATAGGAATAAGGAATCTAACGGAGAAAGATGACATGAACAAACGGAAAAAAAAAAGAGATACTATCCAGCCTCCAAAACACGATTCGCGCAATCACATGAACATAGATCGCAGATATGAAAAGAAACTACAGAAAACAGATAAAATCAGTTTAATCTACAGAAGAAATATGATCGGAAGAAACTGATTCCGATATAATTATATTACAAAAAAAGGAAAAACGAGCAGGCGACATCATTGCGATCACGTCAATGATCGCCGTCAACGGAGAATCGGAAAAACGAGAGAGAGAAAGAGCTTACCAGAAGAAAACAAGAGCGTTGAAGAAGATTGTTCGACGAGAGAGAACCGAATTGCAGAGATCTAAGAAAACGCGAAAAAAGTGGAGAAGGAAATAAAACTACTCAATAATGATGGACTTATATTGAAAGCGGAATATCAAAGAACGAGCGTTTACTTGAAGGTCGCATCACGGTGGGGTCTGTTTGGCGACGTAATTATCTTATCCTTGACCCGGTTATTGGGCTCTTTTGATATTTTCTCCGGTATGGTGTGACGTGTCCATTCATGACTGGCTCCCAACTTCGTTTCTCAGTCAGAGTATAAACGGCAAACCTCACACAAATGGAGAATCTGGTTAGTAAATAGTCAGAAAATGGTTCAATTTTAGTCTCCGGTTTATCATTGTCTCACGGTTCCCGAATAACCAGAGTTGGTGTTTGGGCTTGAAGCTGCAATCCAAGAGTGAGGCCCAAATAAAGTAGAGAAGCCAACTCGGAACTGAGCAGTTTGTTCGGTTAAAGAACAATAAACGCAGTCGGAGAAGTACAGGCAAAAGAAAAGGAAAACAAAAGGATCATTTTTTTTCTTTCTTTTCATGGATTTCTTCTTCTTCAATGTTTCATTTATCACCAATTTTTGCTAAAAAATTTGCTATCAACAGCACCCAAACTACCTTTCTAAACGAAAATATGATGAATAGTGAACATATATAGCAAAGGTCTACAACAGTTATAATTATCTCCAATGAAGTCGCTGCTAAATTCACACTCTTTTCACTTGCTAAGACCTAGTCAGCTACCTCGACGGATCTACGAGACTACGACAAGCCCATCACATACTACCAGTCTACCACCATGATGATTGGATTATTATGCGTTCTGCTTCCACTAACACAAAACCGAATCTAAGACGCATAAAACAACTTACACAGTGAACAAAAAGAGGGTGAATAGTTTCAAGAGCTTACAACTCACATTTATCGAATTGTGTTTTCTTGTGCATTATATGTCGTATGCATAGTTTTTTATTCCGATAAAGTGTAAATCTAGCTATAATATAAAGTTTGTTATATGCCATGTTTAATAAGTTTTTAGCTGCTTTTTCAGACAGACTATTTGACTTTAGTGAAGGTGACTCCAATTGGCCAGCATTTTCCTGAGTTTAGACGAGTTTTGTGCGGCTCGTAATTTGTTTTAGTTTTTTCTTTGTTTTTCTTTTCTGTTCTTCTAATTTTAAGATCGGGTGTTTGGCTCGTATTGCTAAAGACTCTGAGGACTTTTCTTTTATAGGCTATACTTCTCCAGTTTGGTTAACTCGACATTTGAATTAACTTAATATTAAGGCTGACAAAAAAGACAGTAAGCCGGGTAACTTGGTATAATAAACAAACCCCTTAGTTTCATACCTAAAAACTAGCATCATCACATACCTCTCGGTATATTTTTAACTTTGCTTGTTTTTTCTTTGTTTCTTCAGACGCTAAACAAGTGGGACAATATTCATTTTACATTTGCCAAGTCAATTCCAAATTAATTAGACTAATCTTTTGCAAAAATAGGATGTTTTTTTCTCAAAAAAACTAATAGTTTTATCCAGTCATTCATTGTGACACTGTAATAAAATTGTAACGATAAAGAAAACATTACAGTTTTTAGACATTCTTGGTCAAAGCGAATGCTGTAATGGAAATACTTTTACATAGTCTTCTAATTAGAGATCTAAAAATAGCGATACATATATTTTTTACTCCACTCTCACATCTAAGAATCTGTGGCTATCACTGCTATTCTCTCTTCACAGATTTTAGTCTCCACTAAATCCAAAAAATAATAAATCAGAAGAAGAAGAAGAGTGAATTAAAGAAAACTAGTTAAACTGCATTAGAGTGTCATGAAGATTTATCTACCGACCCTATTATCGTTCGCCGCGACCGTCGTCGTATTCCACATATCCACCGTCGTAGCCGCCGCTCCTGGTGGATCCCGGCGACTTCTGTACGCCCGAGATGACCCTATAACCATACCTCCGTACTTAGTCTTCGAAAACGTACGGCTCGAGAGAGCTTATGTGGCATTACAAGCGTGGAAGCGGGCCATGATCTCTGACCCGTGGAATCTAACGTTAAACTGGTTCGGATCCCGTGTGTGCGACTACAACGGAGTTGTATGCTCATCATCCCTCGACGATCCTACGATCAAAACTGTCTCCGGCATTGATCTAAACCATGGCGATATCGCCGGTCACCTCCCCGAAGAGCTTGGCCTCCTCACTGACATTGCTCTGATTCACGTCAACTCGAACCGGTTCTGTGGGACCCTCCCACTCGGGTTTTCGCAATTGAGTCTCCTTTTCGAACTCGATCTCAGCAATAACCGGTTCGCTGGTAAATTTCCGGAATTGGTAATCGGTTTACCGAAATTAAAGTATCTGGATCTCCGGTACAACGAATTCGAAGGTGCATTACCAGAATCCTTGTTCGACAAAGATCTAGACGCTTTGTTTCTGAACAGTAACCGGTTCGTTAGTAAAATCCCGGTTAACATGGGTAATTCCCCGGTATCGGTTCTGGTTCTGGCGTCCAACAAGTTCGAAGGATGTATACCGACGAGTTTTGGTAAGATGGGTAAGACTCTGAACGAGATCATCCTCATGGATAACGGTTTACAGTCGTGTTTACCAAGTGACATGGGTTTGCTCAAAAACGTCACCGTTTTGGATGTTAGTTACAATTGGCTGGTCGGAGAAATGCCGGAGTCGATGGGACAGATGGAGAATCTTGAGGTGTTAAACGTAGAGCGTAACCAGCTTTCCGGTGTAATACCGGAGGAGCTCTGTTCGCTTAAGAATCTTAAAGAATTCAGATACGGCTCTAACTATTTCACCGGAGAACCAGCCACGTGTCGCAACCTGGAATATTATAATAGTACGATGAATTGTCTCAAGGACGAGAAGGAGCAGAGATCGACGATGGAGTGTAAGGCATTTTTGTCGAGACCTGTAGATTGTGATTCTTTCAAGTGTAATCCCGCCTCTCCGTGTCTATCTCCTCCTCTTTCTCCTCCTCCGCCTCAGATATCACCATCTGCACCTGCACCTTCACCGTCAGAGCCGTCTCTGCTTCCACCTGTGTCCTCGCCGTCATCACCGCCTCCGGCAAGACCATGTCCGCCAATATACTCACCGCCACCAACGCCTCCGCAGTCGTCTCCACCCGCGGAACAACCGGTGGGTCAGATTCAACAGAACTCTTCTTCGCCGTCGCCGATGAACTGATCGATCTATGTGTAGAAACTAGGAGGCGCAACGCATGTGTTGAAATGAGATTGTTTACAGCCAGAGGAGATATCTCCGGCCTTTGTAGTGGGAACCGAGAAGGTTACAAATGGAGACATTGAGCGGGAAATCTTTAGGACATGAATGAAGTGTAGGAGGACTGTTTTCTTTTCTAGATTTGCATGTGTGTGTGTTTAATTTTTACTTTTATACAACTTTTTAATTTTTGCTAAAAGTTTTTATACGACTTTTTAGTCTTTGTTTCTTGTTGTTGACCCTTTTTCAGTTTCATTAATAAGAACAAGGGTAGCAACTAGCAACAATCTGACGACACATATCAACTGATCATTTTTAGATACTATCTCAAAGTCAAGAACATTGCTATAAGAGTAATTTATTTCCAAGCAAAATCCAAGGTTCCTTGTAACAAAGCGAAGTTTCCTGACCATTAAACAAAAGAATGAAGCTGCGTGTCAATATGTAATATGGCTAACACACAAAAAAATATAATTCAAAAGACTCAAAGTGTTAATCGATAAAAACGGGAGCATGTATTTGGAATGATTATAGAAGTAACTAATCCAAAATGTCAATGACATAGAGGATACTAATTGAACTAGCTTTGGTTTTCGTTTTTCTTTTGAGTTTGGACATGACTTAACTTTTCTTTTCTTTTCAATCCTTTCAGTAATCAGAACACAAATCTTATTCCGGTTAAACTTCTGACTCGTTTGTTTTCTGAATTTTTATGAGATGTTTGTGGTGAATATTCGAAGGACTAATGAAAAAAAGAGTTGTGTCTACATCATAGACCAGAGATAAGATTTGATTGTTGGGTGGGAATACTTTTTTGTGAATAAACTAATTAGAGATTCCAGATTTCCAATCATCTTAGAAGCCAGGTCACCAGCCGCATCTATCCGCAGTAAGCTAATCAAGTTCAACACGAAACCTTCTCCGCAATAATGTACAAATATATTTTTTTAGCAAAAAAGCAAATAATGTACAAATATCAATTTTTGATACTACAAATATTTTTATATACATTTACTGATTTGCACATGGATTTTTTTTTTTAAAATGTAACATCTTAAAACAATTTATCAGGTGTTTTGCTTATAAACTTATTTGCATTTTTTTTTTTTTTTTTTTTTTGGAAAAAAAATTTTTTTNAACTTATTTGCATTTTGGATAACTAAGGTAGATGCAAGGCATTTCCAGTTGTGGCATCGAAAATAAGATCTTAGACGGTTAGACATATGGAAACTATTTGGCGACATGTGTATATACAGTATATCTTTTAATTTTGTCCGTGTTTTTTGTTTGGACGAACATTTGGTGCGATATTAAACGTATAGGATCTATCATTAATAGTCTAAGATATTTCGCTGTCATTTTGGTTGACGTCTCTTTCAACGAAGAAGAGGCAAAATTCGAAGTATCTGGAAAGTCACGCCTCATCTTCCTCCCTTTATAAACCTCACGCGTTTCCCTCACCTGAAAACTCGACTTCCTTCGGTGAGACGTCGTCACTTTCCTTCCAGTCGGAGGTTTTTTCCTTGAAGCCCCCGGAATTATCGTCGGAGAACTTAGCGTCGTCTCTCTGAATTTCTGATCGCTGGAGATCGCCGGATCGAAAGTTCGTTATCTCTAATAGTGTGTTGATTTTAATTTTCCCCTCTTGTGTACGTCTCCGTGATTAGATCCTTCATTCCTTGGATTATTTTCTTGGTAATGTGTCTCTAAATTTGTGGTTGATTTTTTTTCTGGTACACTTAAATTTTGATCGATTAGGTTCAGTGTAGTTTCGGATAAAATTTGGAAGATTTCAGAAGAAGAGAAACCATTGTGTGGAAGATTTTTAAAATTCTGAATTCCTCTGCAAATAGATTATGGTCTCTGCAAATGGATGGGAGGAGAAGTAGGAACCATAGGCCTTCATATGACCTGATATTCTCTCTAGCAGATTTAGCTTTTGCTTCATAGACGATGTTAGGCCTGACATTATATCTTCCATAACCAGCATACATCTGACATTTCCTTGGATTTAAACCATACCTATGAGTCTATGGCCATGAGGCAGTCTTTAAGTTGGCAATCTTTGGTATCGTTGGAGGGCTTTTAGGTACTGTTTCAGGAGAGTTAAAGCCAGATTCAAGATGAGTTAGTATCTTCCTTCTTGTTGATCTAGTGAATAATCGATTCGCCCTTAGCTGCTTCAGGAGAGTTAAAGCCAGATTCAAGATGAGTTAATATCTTCCTTCTTGTTGATCCAGTGAATAATCGATTCTCCATTATCACCTTAGCTGCTACCCTTTCCGTGCGCTTCTTCATGGATATTATTCTTCGTTAACCTAGACTTGTGCAATCTCTACCTTCCTTTCACCATGCAACTCTTAATTTGTAACGGCATCTGAAGGTCTTATTTTTACTTTGATCACGGGGTTATCATTTAGGTCAATAGAAAACAGGCCGGCTTTGAAGATGGGGTTCTATAAAAACCAGAGTACTCTTCAGTCTTTTCTTTCTTTTAAGCAATTTCTGATTCGTATGTTGACTGAAGAAATTGGTGCAGAGTGGCTTTAGGAGGTAGGTCTGTCCTCTTTGGACATTAACCCCTCTCTTTTAACCCGGTTATTCCCATGCTTATGTCAGTCCCAAACCCTGTTTGATCGTATTTACCTTGCTTTTACGATAGGTTGGGCATATCCAGTTTAAACTGGATAGGTTACCCCAGATTTCAAGGACTGAAGTGAGCACTCAATGTGCTAAGCTTTTATTTCTTTATGAAGGCTCCATCAACCAAGAGGCCTGTGTTTAGTTGTTTAGCAGGATACATGTAAATCTTCTTGTTTTGATGATTATTCCTCTTGGAGAAAGCTGTGATTGGAGCCGTTTCATATCTGGGTTGTCTTGGTGCTGATTGGATTGGTGTGCTGCAATGTAGATGGAAGCCACAGTTCATCGAGTTTTTTCATGGCTTTTTCAGGTGACAGATAATGTTTTCAAATCGAGGAATAGATTTTCTAAATCTTTTCTTACTTGCAGGTTTCATAAGCTTGCCATCAGCTAGCAGTGTCTGCCAATATCACTGGCAGATAATTCATAATGGGAGAAGTACATTTCAACCATTTCGCTCAGCAACTGCAGATGTCTGACAGAAACAAGGGTGAGATGTCAAGAAATTTGCAACCACATTCAATCAATGAAGAATCTGAGTCGTCAACTCTGGAAAGGGTAGCAGAAGAGTCATTAATAAACGAAGTCCTTGGTAGAGGACTAATGGAGCATGGGTAATATTTTCTGCCTACTTGTATTTTCTTAGAGTTGTGCGTGATTCTCGGATTAATTTCCCCTGATGTTCTCGCAGATGTCCACATTACAGAAGAAGGTGTTGCATTAGAGCTCCTTGCTGTAATGACATCTTTGGTTGTCATCACTGTCATTATGAAGCGAAGGTAGAGTTCTCTATTTCAACTTATAGTTTTCAGGAAACCGTCTTTTCTAAGTAACTCCTATTTTTCTGAAGATCTATATGCTTACTTTTTGTAATCATGTCTTGGAAGCAGAACAGTATTAATGTAGATCAGAATCAGAGGCATGATATTCCTCGCCAGCAAGTGAATCAGGTAAAGTAGTCTGTATATCTTGTTCGCTCTATGTTTATTGTTTTATGCTCGATTCCCAGTTGACAAGATCTCTATCTTCTTCTTCTTCACAGGTCATTTGCTTACTCTGTGGCACTGAACAAGAGGTGTGCTCTAACTCTGACGCTCTGCCTGAACTTTTTCTGCTTTTAGAAATTAATGCTAGATTTAGTGCGAGCAGTGGAGAAGCTGAGTGGCCCGTGAACATAAAAGATGCTAGTAAACATTTTTCTTAACTATTTTGAAGAAGTGACTCTCTGTTTTCTCTGGCATTCTTCAGGTTCACCAAACTTGTATCAACTGCGGAGTGTCCATGGGGAAGTACTTCTGTGAAGTTTGCAAGCTCTATGATGATGATGTAAGTTTTCTGATGAGAATTTATTCCTAGGCCTTGAGATTTCCAGCATTCTTTACTGTTGCTGGTTAACTATTGTCTTTATCTTGTTTCCAGACGTCTAAAAAACAGTATCACTGCGACGGATGTGGAATCTGCAGGTACATTCTTGAGCTTCTGTTTAACATTTTGTAAAAACGTCTGATTTACTCTACGCGCTCAATAAATTTCTTCATAACTGAGATCTTGCTTCATTTGTTCCAGAATCGGTGGACGTGAAAATTTCTTTCACTGTTACAAGTGTGGTAAGGCATCTTCTGCATCAGATAAACTCAAAATCTCAGGCCGGATACCACTATATATGTTGATTTGTACAATCTAACCAGCTCTCTACTCTCAACCAGGATGTTGCTATTCAATCCTTCTCAAGAACGGTCACCCTTGTGTTGAAGGTGCAATGCATCATGACTGCCCCATTTGTTTTGAGGTAATACTTACTGTCAATTTTGTTCCACTTCTCCACTGTAAGCATGAACATCCCTTGTTAACAAGACTGTTCTGGCTGGTTGTTCTTCCAGTATCTGTTTGAATCACGGAACGATGTAACCGTTTTGCCCTGCGGACACACAATCCATCAGAAGTGCTTGGAGGAAATGAGGGATCATTATCAGTAAGTATAAATAACTCAGGCCTAGTGTCCTGTTCACAGAAGTTGTTATTGTGGATATCTTTCAACCGACATCTGTAAATCTACGCCCGCCTGCAGATACGCGTGCCCACTTTGCTCAAAATCTGTATGCGACATGTCAAAGGTGTGGGAGAAATTTGACATGGAGATTGCTGCTACACCAATGCCGGAACCATACCAGAACAGAATGGTCAGTCTAAACTTACTCTTACCTCTCATTCTTAACCAAAGTAAAGAAATTAAAATCAGCAGATTATATAACTTAAATAATTTCATGTTTGACAAAACAGGTTCAGATTCTATGCAACGACTGTGGGACAAAATCGGAGGTACAGTACCATGTGGTGGCTCAGAAATGTCCAAACTGCAAATCGTACAACACTCGACAAACCCGAGGCTGAAGCTGGCTTTCTGTTAACATGGCGTTTTCAAGTTTGATTGCTATCAGATGCATTGAAGAGCAATTCACTTGAGCCAATTGTGTCATTGGCTCCTTAATCTGAGGACCCATCTCTCGAGTCTATCTCTTCACTCTCTTTCAATATTCTCCTGCTAGTCTGTCAATAGTCTAGTTACTTTCCATTAGATATGTCTCCTTTGTCTCCCAACTCTGAAGTAATAATTTACTTTGAATAGTTTCGCTCAATCTGAAATCAATGATGTTCAAACACCCCAAAAGGCTAAGGTAACGAACAAAATCCAGATTGAAAATAAAAAGAAACACCAAGCATAAGCTCACAGAACAAAGAACTAGTATTCATGAATGTCAATCTATCATTCAATGATTTTTGATCTGAAAAATTTCACTGTGTTTTTAGCTACTTTTCGATACAGCTTTATAAGTGTTTCCTCTCCCAAACAAGTACACATACACTATCTGAAAGTGAAACCTTCTGAATTAGCCGGTTTGATCTGGTACACCGATTACCAGACGAAAATACGAGACTTCAATTTAAAGGCTTTAAAGCGGTTTCACTGCTCGCGTATTTGTAGCTTTTGGAGACTCAAGGCCACACAAGTCTCTTCTCAAAATAAATCTGCTCCCTCGCTATACAGCATACACAACCTCTTGCTTCGCTTCGGATTCTCTCTCTCCCTCGGCGATAATGGCGGAATCACCGTCGCACAGTGGCGTGCAGCTTGTTACTCATCAATCTCCTCCTGCTCAGCAAGCTGAATCGGATCTGGCGTCTCTCGTTTTCGGTTCGTTTTCCCTTTTCCTGTGATCCTTTTCGTTCACAAGCGAATACAGACTGACCTGGGAATGAACATCATGTTTGTGAATTCATGACGAGTTTGTGAAAATCTCGAAATCAAATGATCTACGATTTGGTAGTTTACGAGTTTGTGCTTCCTGGTCGGCTTAATCGCTTGATCTAAAATTGAATTCGCATTTCTTCTTTGTGATGAGAAGCTAATCCACCTGTAGAATCGAGATGTATGTTAGAAACCGCCATTGTTAGTTACTAGCTACTCTGGCAAAATTACTGTAGGCGATAACTAAAGTTTCTCAGTTAGATAGTGATTTTGGATCTCCGTTTCCTGTGGTTTTTGCAAATCCGCTAAAATATCCTTTATAGTGGTTTTGATCAATTTGGAGTCGTCTCTGAGTCGTCATACTTTGTTATCAGATTCTGCATGTTCTCGATACACTTTCCCTTTGGCTTATGCCATTTCATGAGGCAGACACCATAAGTCGTTTGAAAGGTTTATCATTAAGTGTTTCATGGATTAGATCAGTGGGTGGATTGAGATTGCAAGTCAATGCTGTAGCTATTACTTTTTGAACAATGTGTATAGATTTGTTGTGCAACCTTTTAGCCCTCCTGATATGTTGAAAACAAATGAAATTTGCAGAAATGTCACAGCAAGTTCAGATGGGAATGGAGAACATGCTCAAGTTGGTCAAGTAAGGATTTTCCTTTGTCTACCTTTAACTGATAGCTACTGTTGAGTGTTGTTGATCCAGTGCCTTTCCCTTTGGTTGACAAAATCCTGCAGTGAGATCGATCAAAACTCTCTTGGAATCAAGGAAGAGATCGAGAAATCAAAGGATTTTGCTATGGAGAAGAAAAGGGTTCTTGAGGAAGAGAAAGAACAGTTTCAGAAAGCTGCTTACACTATTCTAGACATGCTTAGCAACCGAGGCTGAGGTTTAAATGCGGTACACAATTTTAACCTCTCTCACGGGCGTCACGCAGATTTTAATCTGACACTGAAACTGCTAAGATTCATTGCTTTTACCTGATTAGCTCCCTTATTATGTTGTAGGAAATGCTCTGGAGAAACGTTATCAGGTAAAAGAATTATAAATAAATGTCAGAAAGACTCTCACTGGTTTTTTCTAGTAGCCTTATAGCTTGGCATTGCCATTACTGAAACTTCTATCTCAACGTGTGAATTCTGAAAATACTAATGGATGAAATTCGTTACGATGACTCTACACACACACACACATACTTTATGGTTAGTATACTCGGATTGAAGTGAAAAAGCTCAGAAAAACAGATTAACAAATGAACGAGTTGGGCTTGCCAAAAAATCATGTACAGCATTATCATATTCATACTGGACCAGATTGAGATATTCGTATAATCATACTTTTACCATTACGTCATATCAACTTCTGTGGATATTAGTTATGGAATAAGGAATCAATGATGTGCTGTCCAAGTCTAGTCAAAAAGAAGATTGTACTGTCTACGTAATCTTACGTGTATTAACTATTGAGTAAATAATAAAATATAAATTTTGAAATAGTAGAATAAGAAGATTATATGAAAAAGAAAAACACCGAAAATGCTAACATTTTCAGAATAAAGAATTATAAAATGCAAGAAACAAAAATTAATGCAAAAAAAGGAAAAAGGTGAAAATAATAATAACCCTAGGGTGTAAAATGTAAATAGAAAATAGTAAAAGCATCCCTCTTTTGGCGGGAGAATTTCTCCATTTTCCACTCCCCCCCTTCCAGAAAAACCCATTCATCGTCTCTTCTTCCTCTCTCTCTCTCTATCTCTCTCTCCGAAAATGGTAACGCTTCGCCAGAGAACAACTGTCGCGACCGCAGAACCCGAGCCGGCGTTGAAAGAAGATGGAATCGGCGACGACTTAATTATTCTGGAGGACGATTCGTCCCCTCCTGACTCCGCGGTAAAGCACTTGCGTGGACGCTGGGAACTTGCTTCGGTTCTTAATTTCTTAAACGTACGAACCTCTTTCGCTTCTCACTTGTCTTAAATGCCAAAATGATCCGATTTCTCGCTTTTCAGGCGAATCTTCGTTTTCCCCCTTTTTTTGTTTTTTTGTTCAAACGGAACAATTTATTTCATGATTTCCATTTACGGGTCTAGATTCTAGGGATTTGTTAGAGATTTTGCTGCTTGGTGCATTGATTTCACAGGAAAGTTCAAAAAAGTTCTGACATTCGTAATATGATTTTCTTGGGAAGTTTCCCTAAACGAGATTTTGCTCTTGTGACAGGTCTTTAGCCCACTTGTCTCGGATAAATTGAAGCTAACAGCTGAGGAGATTGAGACGGGTCTTATCGAATCCAACTCAACAAATGCTCAGCTTCACATTGCACTTTTGAAGGTTTTGACTTTATCCTGCTACCGAGCTTAACATATTGCTTTAGTTTGAGTTATTTGCTGCTGTTCATGGACTATAACAAGCTTAAGTTTATATAAGTCTTCTGAATCTCTATGTTAAATCTTCTGGAACTGAATTCTACAGGGGATACCGCGGGTACATAAATCGCTTGACGATGGAGATATCTGGATCACGGTGCTGTGTAAGAAACTCGCTCCATACTGGTCATGGGTAAGGCCACACTGAACGTTTTGAAACCGGTTATGGCTGTTCTTATTTTGACTCCTGTAATGCCACTATTGCAGATTGCTAAGGGTGAAATTCCTATAACCGCTAACACAGGGTAATGGTGAAAACGATGTCAATATTGTGAAGTATGGATTTAATGTTGAGGTTGAAATGGCATTGATGACAAATTTATTCTCTTCTGTTGTATGGCTAGGGAGGAAGTATCTGAATACAAAGGACTTAACCCTGTCGATCGCCTGAAGTTGCTGAAGGCACTTTGTGAGCTTCGAGTCGATGTAATTTCTTCTTGTCATTTAGCTGTTTAACTCTATTTATCAATGCATGCCTCTTTGGTCAACGTTATAAACCCATGCATACAAGATCATTACTAGCTGCATTTGTTACTTTTTCTTATAAGTTTATCTTCTTGTTCTCGTTGATGGATGATATAGCAAGGTGATGCTCGTACGTATATTCAAGAAAATGCTAAGGAAGGAGCATGGGATTCCTGTTTCCGCAAAAGGAAGTTAGGAGGAGATGGAAAGAAGACTTCTTACTGGTAGTTACACGTTTTTATTGCTTCTTTCTATATACTACATTTTCATTTGGTGTGATTAACTTTAATCTTTCCTTTTTTTTTTTTTTTTGCATTCTAGGTTTGATGGTAATGACATCCAGGGGTACAGATTATATAAGGAAGTGACTGAAATCTCAAAGAACGCTAAAGCAAGGAAGAATGCATGCTCCGATGTTTCTTGTGTCTGCTGGGAAACTGAAGCAACCAATCTAGATGAATTTCAGAGAGCCGCTGTAAGCTTTTGATTTTTGTTTGAGCTTCTACTCTTTGATATGTTTTTCTCATTCATTAATAATATGCTGTAATGGCAGAGAGAGTTATCATCAAACAAAGCTTCTGCTTTGGCTGCTATCGGCCAGATGATTGAGACTGATGCTATACCCGTCGTTGAGAAATATCATAAAGTACTTTTCCCACTGTTAGCTACAATCCTTCAAGTTCGCTCTTTGTGCTTATGCACATCTGCTATATCATGTTTCCTGAACGGTTTTTTTACATTCTTTTTGCAATAACAGAAGATAGAAAAGGCCATCAAAAAGAAAAGGAAGCAAGAAAGGGTCTTTAGTGTCAACTTCTCCCGTCCTATCCGAACTACGCGTTCTTGTCGTAACCGCGTGCCTGCTAGTTACACCTTTGGTAAAGTCATTAGTTTCTTCCGTTTCTTCCCTCTTATTCGGGTCGGCAATGTTATTTATGTGGTTGTGTAGCTTATTGGTTTGCATATCTTATTATGCAGAGGAGTATGACAAGATGATCAGTGAGGCCGTGGAGGAAACAGAGTAAGAGCTTGACTGCTTTGTTAAGTGAACTTATCTATCCATCAGTACTTGGCAGTTGGCACATATTAGATTGTATTTAGAGTTGCAAATTGATTTACTGAGTGGTCCAAGTCGGTTTGATTTAAGAGCTTTAGCATGAGGAAAACCCCATCATTCACACTTCTTTTCTTGATCAGGGAAATGGTTCAAGGCGATGAGGAAGGAAAAGAGCAACACAGTCCTTCATTGGGCTCAAACGATAGTTCTGAAGGTGACAATGTGAAGTCAACAGAGGATGTGCCAATAGCAGAGGTAGTACCTGAAAGCGGCAATGACGATGAAAAAGAGAATGAGAACGAGAAAAGCAAGGTGGAATCAGAGGGAAAGATCGAGTTCAGCGCAAAAAACAGGCTGAGACAAAGAGTGACGAGGAACTCAGCTCTCTGCTAATTTAAACATCAATGTTGCTGAAGAAATGGTAAAAGCTTTTGAATGTAGGTGGAGAGGCCAGGCTTTTGTTTAGTTAATGGGTTTAGGACTTGGAAGATGGTTTGTTTTTTTGGGTTCTATGATGATGTCCTAACAATTTAGATCTTACTGTTATTCACCATCTACTATTTCATGTTCGATTATCCCCAGAAAAAGTACTTAGGTCTTTGAATTTCTTTGTATTTGTGTCTTCTGCTGTGCTGTGTGTTCTCTTTGTAAATCTCTATTTCGGATCAGGCAGGCTGAATTGTTTAGTACATTACCCTGTTATATCTAATATATATGTTTTAGTACATTAACTGTTGTAAAAGTCAGGGTGGCCGAGTGGTAATGCCCAACGCGGAAGAGCTTAAACTATTTTCTATTATTAAAATTGCAAAGAGAGAAAGAAGAGTTAGAGGAGAGAGAGAGAAAAAAAGGAAAAGGGGAAGAGAAAAAATGAGGAAATAGAAATAAGATTTTTATCTTCAGCCAATTAGACATCGCCAATTCGCCACATGTTTTTACATTTTGGAATGGTTAAAATTCATCACAAACTCACAACATTTTGCTAAAAAATCTATACTATAAAAGATGAATCATGTGGAGATTTTCATGTTTTTGGTAATTGCATTTTCGTTGATTGTGAGCATGACACATGACCTCTAACAAATTAAAACTTTTCAACTCATGATTTTTTAGTTTCTGCATTCAATGCATATTTTTACATTCTTACGTTTAAATAATAATTCTCAGTATAATTTTTTCTTAATAAAATAGATAATAATAACTAAGTATTCATAAAATCTATTTAAAAATTTATGTGTAAAAATTTGTTTAGTTGCTTATATATGTAATTATGCAATAGTATTACGTGTAAACAATAAAATTATAGCGGGTAAGAATTGAGTAAAGATAGTTCATCTATCAAAAAATAATTCAATGGATATACTTAAAATAATATTGCGGATAAGAGCCGATAATTAAAATCATTGGTTTTAAAAATTTTAAAATTAAAATAACTATAAATAAAATATTCTTGTCAGTTTGGGGTTCTAATGTTTGGATTTGCTTATGCTTATTTGGGCTGTAGCCTGGCTTAGTAATTAGAATAAATAAATTATTTTATTTAGAAATAAACAATTAATATATACATAAAAAATACTTTCTCCGTTCTTTATTTATGAATGTTTAAACATTATGTATATACAATTATTTGGATGTATTTGGACTCAAAACACATCCAGATAATTGCAGATACATAATGCTTAAACATTCATTAATAATTTTTTTTCTACAAAAATAAGTATAACATAAGAAAATATATAAGGATAACATAAAAAAAAAAAAAAAAAATTATAAACAAAAAATATATAAAAAAAAATAAGTAAAACATAATAAATATAACAATTTTATCATGTTTTACATATATATTTATAATAGTGGCGGAGCAATTTTGTATCAGGGTCATATATTAAAATTAATGTATGAGGAAAAGATTTGAACTTGGAACAAGGGGGTCAAATGAGGAGATTTAAACCAAATTAACTACCAAATACAACACAAAGGAAACAAATATTTATAAAAGTAGTAGGGGTCAGCTTACCCCTTTCCTAGCTCCGCCACTGTATACATATTTAAAACTAGGTGGTCGGCCCGCGCCTTGCGCGGGCATGAATTGTTTTTAAAAATAAAATTTATTATCCAAAAAATAAAATATTTTTTTGCTAAAAAAAATCTGATTTTGCTAAAAAAATATTCAAACCAAATCAAATGTTTTAAAAAACTACTTTATGTACCACATTAACTAAATTTCACATATTTTTTTTCAAAGCTTTCAATATGTTTACCTTCTCAACGTAGTGCACAAAATTATGATTAGTATTTCAAATTTATTATCTATGAATTTCTATGATCGTATTCATTTTTTCCTTCGTCGTCTACAGCATACTCATCTTTTTATTTTCTTTGAGAAACTATATTGATTTTTATTCGTCTTCATCTTACTAATTCTTGTTTTAATATCTTAGTATTTCTTCATGTTCTTGTTCTTCCTTCTTTATTTCATTTGTCTCAGTTTTCTTCGTCTGGTCTCTTTTTCTTTGACTTTAGTTTTCTTCATCATTCATTTTCTTTTACTTCCTCTTCTTCGGTTTTTATATTTCTTTTTCTTGTTCTTCATTTTCTTTGTCACATGTCTTCATAATTTAATTAAGATTTTTATTCGTCTTTTCCTCTTTTTTTCTGACTTCTTTTTTATTAGGTTCAGTCTCTTCTTTATCTGTCAACTTTTTTACTCATTCGTTTTCTCATTCTTCTTTATCTTTTTTATTGTCTTCAACACTTACAATATATTTACTCTTTCATCTGCTCCTTCTTTATTATATTATTTTATATGAATTTTATTTTTTTTCGTTTTTATTCATCTCATATTCGTTTTCACTTCTTGCATTTTGTTTGTTTCATCTTCCAATTTCTTATCCATTTTTTTATTGTTGTTATTCTTTTTGTCCTCGTCTTTTCCAACTTGTTTTTAATCAGCTTTATCTTCTTATTCTTCTTCTTCTTTAGTCTTTTTTTGTTTCTTTCCAAGTATCCTCATTTTTGTACTTTTTAATCATCTTCATCTCTTCTCACTTATTCTTGTCTCTTTTTTTTCAACCAGTTTTCCTTCTTTTTTCTTCTTCTTTCCTCTCCCACTTTATAATATTTGTCTCATCTTATTCTTTTATTTTTTTTTACGCTCTTCGGCTTTTGTTTTCTTCATCATATGGTGTTCTTTTTGCTTCATCTTATTTGTTTTTTCCTTGTATTCTTCTTATTTTTTCTTCCACATATTTGGTTCCATTTCATTTTTTATTTGATCGATTGATTATAAAATGAGTATTAAAAGATATAAATGAACTGATTGTTTTCTCAATAAAATTTAAATTTAAATCATTTATATCCATCTTTATATAAAGATTTTTTTTTTTTCTTCTCTAACTTTATGTCTTCTTCTTTATTTTTATTTGTTTTATCCGTGTAATTCTTCTTTTTATTCATCTTTTTTTTTGCATTTTCTAATTTATTATTCATCTGATTTGTGTTCTTTTTCTTATCTTTCGATTTTCCACTTCTTCTTCATCTTCTATTATTTTTATTTTCGGATTTTCTTTGTCTTGTTCTTCACCTCCGTCTTTACTGCTCATCTCTTCTTTTACTTCTGATTCTTCTTGTTTTTATTTGTCTCATCTTCATCGTCTTCCTCATTTTTTCTTTCTTCTTCTTCTTTCACTTTTTCTTCCTCTTTTTCTGTTTTTTTTCTCCATCTTTTTCATCTTGTTTTCTTCTTATTTTTCTTCTTCAGTTAATCCATCTTCTTCTATTTAATTCCTGTTTTGGGTCTTATTCCTCGTCTTTTGCAATAGTTTATTCCCCAGTTTGGTCTTCTTTTTCTTCATCTTTTTAGCTTTTGATTTTTTCTTTCCTGGTCTTCTCAGTTTTCTTCTATTTCATCATTTTCATCTTCTATGACTTATTCTTATGATTTTTTCATTTTTTTTTGTCCATCTTATTCTTCCCTATTTTTATTCGTATTGTCTTTTTCAATTTTGGTTTTCTTCGTCATATGGTTTTCTTCTTTTTCATTGTCTTCATCATTCGTCTTCTTAATTTTATTATGCTTTTTATTCATCTTATTTCTCATCTTTTATGAATACTTTTTTATCGGCTTTATTTTTTCGTTTTGTTTTCTTTCTCTGTTGACTTTTTTTCTTCCTCGTCTTATCAATTTTTTTATTTTTCTTCTTCATCGTCTTCATGATATACTTCCATGATAATTCAAATTTTTAAAAATGCACCTAAAACTAAACCCTACACCCACCAATATAAACCTTACACCATATTTTTCTTGTAATTTTTATTGTTTTAGTTTTTTTTTTTAAAAAAGAAATTGATTTTGTGTTTTTAATCGGCAATGTTAATGTATTCAAATTTTTAAAAATGAACCAAAAACTAAACCCTAACCCGACATTATAAACCCCCCTTCTAAACCGCACGCCAAGACCCCACATTACACACTTCTTCTTTGTTCTCTTATTCTTCAATTATTTTCTTCTTTTGTTTTTTTTTTTTTACCATTTTTTCCGTCTTCGTCTTACAACTTTCATTTGTCTCTTCCTCTCCTCCTTTCTTCTTAACCACCTTCGTCTTCTCTTTTATTTAGGTTTTTCTTCTTATTTCATATTTTTCTTCTTCATCATTTTGTAATATCAATATTCTTTTTTTTTTTTTCATTATGGTTTTCACGTCTTTACCTTTTAAAATTTTTTTTTTGTAACATCATATTTAGCAGTTTCGTCTTTTTCTTTATCTTTTGATTTTTTTTTTTTCGTATTTCTTCTTCTTCATCTCCTCAGACATTTTGGTTGCTTTTTTTTCTTTTCCAATTGACTTCTTCCATTTTCTTAATTTTACTTTTCTTCTCTATGTCTTGTCTTCTCCTACTTTCACTTTCGTCTACTTAATCCTCGTGCTTTATTCTTCCATTTTTTTTCTTTTTTTTCCCGCTCCTATGTTCTTCTTGTTCTTCATTATATATGTTTTGCTAGAGAGGGAAAAAACTATGAGAAGTACTTTTGCGTATTGATGGCAATGATTTCGTTGGTATCTCAATGTATCTTTATTGAATTTTCATAAAAAGGTTAAAAGGTTTGCATTTCTTATTCTTTTATTCTGCTATTTATGCGTCTCAATTTGCATCTAAAGGCTCATCTTTCTATTTATGGTCAATGGCTTAATGCTGAAGGTCTAGATAACATTTGATTATATGTTTTTCCAACTTCTTCTGTTTTTCCTATTTATGGTGGATTCTATATAATATAGTTTTTGTATGTTTATTTCTAGGTGGTGGTTCTACACCTTGTGCGGGTACAATATTTTTTAAATACATTAATTAATTAAAGATTTTAATAACGTAAATATTAGAATTTATTATTGTATTTATCGTTTTTGTTTTCGCCGACTTCTTATTTTTGTAATCTTGATGTGTCTTACTTGTCTTTCTTTCTCTACAAAAAATTTCACTTTTTGTTTTTATGCCTCTAATTCTTCTCCAATTATTATATCTTCTTCTTTTTCTTTTAATTTTATATTCGTTATCATCATCTTTTTCTTCTTCTTCCAATTTTTGTTCTTCCATCTTTTTTTATATCTTCATATATTCCAACTCACAATTCTTTATTATCTTCGTCTTCTGTGACATCATATTATTCTATTTTTTATTTTTTCTCTGCACATTCTATTTTTTGTTATTTGATTTCTTTTTCTTCATATTCGAGTTTTTTTCTTCTTCTCCATATTTCTCATCTACTTTTTCACCATCATCTTTCCTTTTACTCATGTTTTTAATTGTTCTTGTGTATGTCTTGTATTTCACTTATCAATTCATCTGATAGTTTAGATTTTCAAGGATTTGTGAAACAGTTTTTATCTTTATATAGTTGAGATCTTTTAAAAATCTAATGATTTTGTTATCTTTTGATTCTGGATTTTTTTTTAATTTTTTAAGTTTTTTTTTTTCTATTTGTGAATGTAATTTAGAAAGGTAGATATAAATTTATAATCATGATTTCTAATTTTGATATTCTTTCTTAATAATTCAAATTTTTAAAAATGCACCAAAAACTAAACCCTACATCATCAATATAAACCCTATACCGTAGACCCAAACTCCACATTGTNACCCCTTAAACCCTACACCCCACGTTATAACCCCTCCCCCCTCCCCACCCAAACCGCACACCCAACCCCACATTTTATAAATTGGTTATGGATTTGCATTTACCTTTTTTTTTCTTAAAAGAAGTTTTCTTTTTGTTTTTAATCGGTAATATAGTGTATTCAAATTTACTAAAATGTACAAAAAAACTAAACTTTACGCCTATCAATATAAACCGTACATCGTAAACCCCAACCCCATCTTTTCTTCTTCTTCTTTTAATTTGTTTTTTACAACTTTCATATTTTTTCTTTCATTTTCTACCACTTTTTTCTTGTCAAACTTTCTAATCTTTTTTTCTTTTCGTCTCTCTTCATTGTCATTTTTTTATTTTCTGGTTTTTATTCATTTTCTTCTTTTTATTTACATTTTTTTTAATTGACTTTGTGTTCTTATTCTTCACTTTTTTATCTTTTGACTCTTCGAGGCTTTTTATGATTCACATATTCTTCATGTTATTATTTTTTTTTTTTTTTTTTTCCTNAACTTTTGTCTTTTCCTTATTTTTATTCAGGTTTTCCTTCTTATTTCAACTTGTTTTTTTCATCATTTTTGTATTATCAATTTTTTCCTTTTTTGCAACATAAATTTTTTTTTTTATAAAAATAAGTTGTTTTTGGTGTGTTTATAATCGGTAATATAAGTGTATTCAAGTTTATTTAAAAATACACCAAAAACTAAAGAGAGATATGCTTTTTTATTATTTAAGTCTCTTTGTCCTTTGGTAGCTAAAGAGAGCAAAGAGGAAAGCCGTTAAACGAAACATGAGATGATCACAAGCTGCGTTCATGAGCATTGAAAAAGTCAAGAAGTATTTCAAACCTCTTCAAGCTTCAAAACCGGTTGGAAATCCTAAACTCTGCTTGAAACACCCCATGAAGCTTATTTCATTATTTTTGTAAGTTTTTTTCTCTCAGGTTTCTGTGTTTTTTTTTTTTTTTTGCGGTACAATGCTAATAAAGTGGTTATGAAAATAACTTTTGCAGATGAAAGGGGATGTATATTTAGAATCTTGAATGGCACAGAAATAGGATGTTCGTTAAGGACTCAAGTATTTTGTTAACTACTCAAGTACACATATAAGCAACAACAATTTAAAAGAAAATTATAGCAAGCTATCATCAAACTAAAAGTAGGCTAAACAATCTTAGATGTTAATCATATTGTTCATTACTCTATTTGATCAGCAGAGAAGCAGCACGACCCCTAGTCTTCTCTTTGCATCCAATTGCTTTACAATTCCTATCTCATCGAGCATTGAACGAATTCAATCTTGTGACACCGGCAATATACATCTAAATGATATGTCTCTCCTTAATCAGTTCACTGAGAAACTGACTGAGCACCGTCGGACTGTGGGAGAACCACAAGCTCACATCCAAACCAATTACACAAACGGCAATCATAAACCAATCTCGCTTACCAGTGACAACGACAGGTTCTACTCAACGCAACAACAGCTCAAAGGTGGAGATGAAGTAGCTTGGATCCTAAGCAACAACAACAATTGTGAAAACATCTTTCACTCTCTCGTGAAAAATAAGCGGAGACATGGCGATGAGCGTAAAAGAGGTCAGCTTCTACTGAAAACTTCACGGACGACGGTGGGGTCTCAGAGTAGATGGGCTATGGAAGACGGTGGCGTTGGTGATCGCACTCTCTCAGCTTCCTCTGGTATATTTCTCTTCTTTTTTGGTAAAAACATTTTCTGTTCTTCTCTCTCCTTTCTTTCTCTTCTGGTCTCTCTCTCTCTCTACTTCTCCCTCTTTCTCTCCTTTCTTTCTCTTCTGGTCTCTCTCTCTCTCTCTACTTCTCCCTCTTCCTCTCCTTTCACTTTTTCTCTTCCTCTTTTTCTCAAAACAGAACAGAACGGTGATAATTGTAAC